>JAODGB020018966.1:0-10586 GCA_027574905.2 Earota dentata | reverse complement strand
TTGGTCCTGCGGGTCCTCTGCGTGCGCGTCCATTAGCGACGGATTGCGAGGTCGGGCGAGACGAATGTGCTTAATCAAGGGTGGCGAACGACCCACCAGCGCCGCCATTCGTTCTGTCGTCGGCGGTGCCGGCGGCGGCAGCCAGCCGCCCCCCACTTGTTTAGATCCCTCTCAATACCTTCCGCACCTATCGAGGGAGAAGCACTCGAGCGGCGAAAACATCCTCACTCCTTACAACCGACGCTGGAAAGTGTCGAGAAAAGTGTTTTTCACCGGCGTTTCCCGATGGAAAACTATGCGCAATGAACCTTGGTAATATTAAGGGGAATAATTTAAGGGTTGGAATAGGTTATACAGAGTGTTTCACAAATATAATAAAGTTTGACTTGTTTGTGGCCAGTTTATGACATTCAGGACTTTAGTTATCATATCTTTGGTTTGACATGTCATAAATTTAATATCTTGACGTCATCTTTTTCAGGATTAAATTTTCTATAAAATAGTAGTATTTGTGTGTATGCAGACATTTTTTTATGATAATTACAGGTAAAAAACTTTGACAATTTAAGTTTACGTTTTTCACCTATCAAGAGTTGTTCTATAAGACATTCAATAACTTTGGTTTACAAAATCTTATCTTAAAGGATAATACATTGATCTATTAAGGATTAAATGCTCTATAAGCTGGTGGTAATTTTATGTTTTTGTAATTGTTCATAAAAAAGTTACAAGCAAATAAAAACCTAAATCCTAAAAAATTAATGACTTCTAAGAAACGTATTTAAAAATGTTGTTATCTTTGCTTTATGATAACATGCACTTAAGAAATTCATGTCATTTTATGAAAAATTAAATTCCTAACGAATGCCACGTTTGTTTCTCACTCGGCAGGATAGTTATGTCTGAATAAAGTTCAAACTCATTAAAGTGCACAACAGCGCTCGGCGGCGAGCGTAGAGAAAAAGCTCAACTTGAAAAGTTGAAAATTCTCGCGGCGCGCAACTAATTCCCGCCGCCCGAATTTTTTGCTTGTTTCAGACGTTTCTCATTAAATACGATTACGGCGGTGGCGAGCAGATGAAGATGACATCTTCGCCTCGTCGCGCTTAAACAAAACCCGGCGAATTTTCCGCTCGTCCGCGCGTCTACGCGTCTTAACCGCGGCTCGAACTCCGAAAAAAGCCGTCATCCTGCTCATTGTCCTTTGCGTCTTTCAATTTTTTTTTTGCTGTTCTCTGTGTGTGTGTGTGTTGCATTAGTGCTGGTGACAAAGTGCGTAAACTCCAAGGATCAGGCACGTCAGTCGCACACACAAAACAAAATTTGCCACCAAGAGAGAGGAAATTAATTAGAAAGCGCGGATCTTGATATTTCGAGGCGCGCCGAAAAGGACTTCAATTAGTGAGCGGGGCGACGCGAAAACGGCGTGTGACCTGGAGACCTGACTTTTACGACCTGTACAGGACCTTTACTTTTACTTTTGCTTTTTTACTTTTTTTTTATTTTACTAGCCGGCTGTCATGTTGTGCGTCTGCTCTTAGCACTAAAGCCCTAAAGCTCGTGCAGTTCTAACAAGGGCTTGAAAACTGCCGAAAAATGCGCGCCTTAAAAATGAGATAATTGGCGTCACAAAGCACGAGATAACAAGACAATAAAGATGGAAGCATAAAGCTTCTTATTGCTTGCTATTACGCGCGCGTTTTTTTTTTCGTCCATGTGTTGATAGTCTTCTTCATTAAGCGCCGCTTAGGAAAAAACTTTTGTTAATTAACTTCATTAGCGCGCTGGGGCGAAGGTAAACGTAAATATACTACGGATAGTAAAGCTCCGAAAGCTTCGTAAGCTTCAACATTTATTTTTCTATAAAGTAGGACAAGCATCATTAAAATTTAAAATGCTTGTCCTCGTTTTGGGGCGCCGATAAAAGTTGTAATTATTTAAAAATGTAGCGTCTTATGTCGCACTGGGGCGCGGTGCGCGTCGGGGAGCCGGGATACAAATGTCGGCGATGCTCACGCGGTAAACTGTCCCCGAAGGACTTGTTTCCAACTTGTTCGAGGTTTACTTCACTTCACTCGTTTAACGTCTGTGTTCTTTTTCCGTTGGTTGTCCTGAATTGCCTTAAATATACATAACATACACCACACACAAAACTGGATGAGAATGCTGGGAAAAGGCGAGTTTTATTTTTTCTTGCCTTTAAAAACTTTCAACGTCCTTTTTTCCAAGGTTGAATCGATGTGATTTAGTGATTTTCAGATTTAGATGTCAGTCAAATACTAAAGCTTGTAAAATCGTATCCTTTAAAGATACCAGGACTATTTTTACAGTAGTAGATACACAATTTAATAATATATAATCATAAATAATTATATATGTTTTAAATATTTAATATACTATGTTTCATGAACATTTTCGAAAATAGGTACATTTTCAAGATTTGAGACAATATTTTGCAGTAGATGAACTTTTATTGCCTGGGGAATTCCTATCAAGCAAGATAATAAAATATATGCAATTGCATTAAATAGAGAATTTAATCCTGAATGGATTGATGTATAATAATCCAATACTCTACAGGAAAGATTTTCCTGTGATACTTTTAATTAACTTTTTACAGAAATATAATTTGAACAAAAAATATTTATACAATTTTTAAAGCTTTTAAATCATTATCCTTTATAACTACAAAGACTTATTTTCATAAGTAGATAGATAATTGAATACTGAATAAAGCCATCTAATACAATTAAAATAAATTAAATTTTAAACTAAGTTCCTTGATGTATTTATACTTTTAGCTCAAAATAAAATTCTGTAAATATTACTTATTCATCATTAGAAGCTCCTCAATCAGTATCCTTAAATAACATGAAAAGATCTTTTATATTATTTAATCAAGAATTTATTCCTGAATGATGCATGAAACGTAATTGGTAAAATATTTCCAATGCTTGAAAACCTAATTTATCGCCGTAGGTATTTCCGCAATTCTCCGAAAAGATTGCCTCGTGTTTTCGAGTTGTATGACAGCGAATGATTGACCATTCTGTCCGTCGAAGTTCATGCACCACTTGTCGGGCGCCCTTCGTCCTTGGGCGGGCGCGCGCGTGTGCTAATAGCCGTCGGAATGTCATAAACCGACGTTCAGCCGCCCTCGCCGAGACGCAGCTTGTTATATTGCCAGATAATTGCTTGTCGTTTGCCATAGATTCCATTCTTTTTGCTCGCATCTACGAAATCCCCGCAGGACCTCGAGGTCCTGCAAACAACTCCAGCGCGCACACAACAAACGCACCCACACACCGGCCGCATAGCCACATCGATTCTTCATCCCTGATTTCCCAATTTTTCTTGATTTTCTCCCGGCGCGGACTTTTATTTCCTCCTTGCTCCTTTTTTCGTCCTTGCGGTGCTTGTGGTGCTGCTTATGATGCTTGTAAGAACTTCCAAGGACTCATGAAATCCGAGCAGGGGCCGTAATAATATTTCTTAACGGATGTCACCGAAAATGTCCTAATTTTTTCCCCGAAAATCAAGCACGGCGTGGATAACTTGAACGCACTGTATACTGAAGGGCAGAGGAGCAATAATAATAGGTTTTATAGGGATGTCCTTAAAATCCTCGGCGTCGTGATTGTGCGCGCACATATGTCTCCTTGGCTCGGCACAAGGACTCGGCATAAGGACACTTGTCCTTTTCGATATTTATTGAAACTTATCAAGGATAACGTTATCACTACGTCATCATTTGATTGTGATGTATTTTCGCGCTTGAATTTGCTGCAAATAGCAAATCTTTTAGACCCTGGGAAATATTCCCTAAACCAACTTTGGAGGGAAAACTCCGGGAGAACTCAAAGGATATCCACTGCACAAAGTAACAGCGTGTAGTAACAAAGCCCGATGATGGAAAGCACGCCGAAAGTTGCTTAGCGGACGCCGCGCGCCACCGAAAGTGTTTCCCGACAGCGGAGGCGCCGGGCAAGGCTGGGAAAACTCCAGGCGCGATACAAAATTTCCCTTAGTCCTGCGCTATTTCCGCGCCAGCGAGAGAGGTGGCTTAAGTTTTAATTTGATTAAGCGGATATTTCAGCGTTTCAGCTTAATTTTCTATTAAACGCGCTGCGGGGCTGGCGGGGTGGCTGGCAGGGGGGCGGCAACAACGGAGGCGGCGGCGGTGAAACACGAGTTAATGGAAAATACGCCGACATCGCAGAAAATGCTTGATAATTCCGAAATCGTGGCAAATTTGTACCGCTGCTAATGAAAACGACCATTTTAATCGTTATCCTTGGGAAATTTTATTATGATCCTTGTTCGTCCTTTTTTTTTACTATTTAATTTTCGGTGTATACTCTGGCTGTCTGCATTTGACACTGCCGTATTGAGTGATTGATTTGTCGTGCTTCGTGGATTTTTTGTGTGTCCTTGCACCGGATCAGGATCAGGACGAAAATTGTGTCCGCGCAATACGTGATTAATGTATAACGACAGTCGTTTGTTATTTCGGCGTTCGCTTCCAGCGACAGTGGCAATCGAAAGTTTAATTGTGAAAGTTATCGAAATGAACAGTTTGATCCTTGCGCAGGATAACAAACTGCAAATAAACAACAGCATAAATTGCAGCGCAGCGACATTAATAAAAACTAGTGCATTTGCGAAATTTGCTTTTAATCTACGTCAAACGCAGTTTGCGTAAATTGCTCAAAGGACGACGCATTAAACTTAAAGGATGTTATTTAAGGACGAAAGCGCGAAAATAAAAACAATCCTAAATTAGCGCGCGCTGAACGATAGGACTGCTCATGTACTCGCCTCTAGACTCTATTTGTGTGTCTGACGCAGCGCGAGGACGATTTTTTCGTCCTTGGCGTCTCGCATTCAGCAAACAGGACCAACTGGATAACGAGATAAAAAGCTTTTATTATTCAACTACGCGAAGTGCTTTCCGGTAATTTGTCCGTATGCGCGACGGCCGCGGCGGACGCGGCCATCTTTGGTCCTTTATGCTTTATCCTTCGTCCTGGCGCCGTTCATTTTAGCCAAGCAGCAACTAACGTTCAGTTGCACAATGTTCGCCTTTCCGTGTCTTATGTCTGAGTTTTAGACTTGCTCCTAGTTTTGTCCTTTTGTGCACTTAATGTGTTTCGCAAAAGAAAAACCCGTAAAGGACAACGGGAAGGAGAAAAAAAAACTTAATTCCATTGGTACCTTGAAGTCTGGCGCCGTTTTTGTCCGCATTGTTGATATTATTAGTTTTTCGTCCTTTGCGCGAGTCCTGCGAGATGTGCGCGAGGATAAGAATGAAATTCAAGTCGTTACATTTATTTACGACGTCAGACGCATGATTTATTAAGAGTTATTATTTAGCTAGGATAACGTTATCCTTATCCTTTCAGGACTCGTGCCGAAATTAAATATAGATTTTAAGGAGCAGGCGCAGCGGCCACTTGCATTTTGGGGCGGTGAATGTTGGCGGTTTGCTTCGCTTTTGTGTTGTCCTCGCTCGTCCTGTTCCTGGCCAGCGGACACCGGGCGCACTGCTTGCAGGCCGGTCGCGGTTAATGCCTGTTAAATCAACCACACCCTTTCTGCCCGCCGCCTGCTTCGACCAATTTCCAACCTATTTTCGTCCTGTCTAGTCCTGGCTGCACGCCGCGCCGGCGTCCTGAGTCTTGTCTAGTCCATGTCCGGTCATGGAGGTCTGCGCCCGGTCTAATTTTGTGGTGCGACCCTACGAATTAATTCGACGCTCGCCATGTTCCTTGTTATCCTGCAAAAGGACGACATCATGAAATCATAAAAAGAAGCAAATAAATGAAAACACGCGCACACAGTAAAATACGAAAGAATATAATTCTGGACAAAGAGTAAACTAAAAGGATTAAAAGGTCCTTTGAAAAGGACTGCGGGCAGGACGCTGCATGGAGTATGCTAAGGAGATGCGAAATAAATGCTGATAAGCAGGAATTTAAGCAACGCAAATAAAGGATAGATAACCGGGCGTAAGGAGGCAAGGACGCAGGGGACGCAAGGACTCAAGGACTATGCAAGCGCCGAGCGTCGTCAAACACTAGAAAATACTAGTAGTGGCGGCGACTAGCGCAAAAGGCGAGCAAAGACTAAAAGAGTTTGCCAGGACCTCGCGCTCGGTCCTGCGAGCGGGACGCCGCGCGTCAGGAGTTCTTATCTTATCGGCGGCGGGGCGGCGGCGACCCGCGCTTTGCATTCTCCTGCTGGCTCCTTTGGCAAAATGAAGAAAATGCAAGCCAGTTGGAAGACATAAAGGACGGCGCGGCATAAAAGGATTCCGCCCTTTCTAGCAAACGTAATTTTCTAAATTTCCACCCGCTATATATTTACGTTTTACTTGATATACCGCATCGTTTTTCTTCATTCCGCGCACATAACACATACCAAATTGTCCTTAAACTTTGCCAGGATGTGGAAAATAGTCCAGGACGCGCATCAAACGTGGGCAAAATTGCGAAAGTGCACGAAAATGTTATAAAAGTATAATCATTGAGAAAATGCAGACAATTTAGACGTGGATGCCGGCAGGACCTTTTTAAAAGGACATACTTTGAGGGAAAAATGTAATGTTGAAACTATTTAAACTGCTGGGGAAATGTTTTATATGGAAATTTCAGTTATAAAATTTTTAAGGATATTCACTATGTTGGTCCTGCGATGTCCTGCGAGGTCCTTCATAACATCAGCTCATTGTTTATTGTTTTCGCATGTATAATGCACACTCCTACACGCAGATAGAAATGCATAAATTTACAGTCCTTGCGAGTCCTTACACAGTGCTTACATTCAATTACCTGTTGTCCTGTTTTTTCCCCAACCACACATACAACTCAATTCTATTGTTTATGAAGCCACTGCGAGATGATTTAATAGAAGGGCATAATAACAATCAAAACAATAAAAAACGTACAGGACACAATAACCGAAAAAAGCGTGTCCTGTGAAAAATGACATGGAGCCACTAAAGCAAACAGCGCCGGTGGAAATTTATATCAAACGCATAAAGTAAATAATAAACCCTGGGAAATGCAAAATTGAGGAAAATTGTAGATTTTGCGCCCGGCGCCTCCACCCTATGATTTCCCATGTTAAAAACGTTGAAATATTCTATTGCATAAAATACACCCCCGACACGGGCAATTTTAATGTAATTAATGAATTCCTCATGCGTGCAAATAGGAAATTATGAAAATGATGCGCGCGGTAAATCCGGGAATTTCCCAATATTGAATGAAATTGAATAAAACATTGTGCATTGTGCAATTGAATAGAATGCGAGAAAAATACAAAACTGCACATAGCAAAGGCAAATGCTCGACCGCCGGAATTCACAAAAAGCTCGAGAGTCGAGCGCTTTTTAATTAATTAAAAACATAAATCTAATGAGACAATGATGATACTCATATTCATGCAGCGCTCAATTCAGTTTCCCCACACACAATTTTCCATTCACATTTCCCTCGGCTCCGAGTTTTTTGTGTTTCGCGGAAACGAGCAAGCGCACGCGACGATAAAAAAAAACGAACGTTGGGAAATGTTGGAAAATGTCGAAAAAAAGCCGGATGTAGGTCAGTTTCACACCATTATGTCCTGTGATAATTTCCAAAGCACACAAAAAGCTCCGAAAATATAAAATTTGTTAAATTCATCAAAAAGTTAAAGAAACGACCGGAAAAGCTTTCAAAGCTCTCCGCTTGCTCAGCTTTCAATTCGCGGGTAGTTTCGTCATGCGTTCGTGCGAGGGGGTGAGTGTATTATGTCGGCTGGGGAGAGGGAGATGAAAAAGCTCCCGGAATAAAGTGCACGTGAAAGGAAGAAGTAAAATATACGCGGACATTACGCGTGATGGCATTGTGCGGAGGCGCCGGGCAAAAATATTTCGCCGGCGCGTGCCGCAAGTGCAAATCGCCAAGGACATCAAGGACGACAGCGAGCGCATCAAAAAGTTGAAACTTGCGAGCTTTTTTCGCGTTATTGAGTCGCCCGGCGTGATTATCTAGTTTTAATTCACTCATTGAAGTTGGATAATGATAAAGCTCGCAAGCTTGCCGTGCGGCTGGAGGCGGCAAAGAGGAAAAATGTCTATTTAATTAAATCCCAGCGCGGCATCGGCATGCTTGGCATCTTGGAAGTTGGTCGATTAAAATCAGAGTTTCCACAGCGCGCGTCATCTGGTCCTGCGGCGCGTCCGGCGCGTGGAAAAATTTAAATTCCACCCCCGTCGCCTTGTTATTCCCGATGTGGAAAAAAGGACGACGAAGCGATGGCGGTGATTCGAGGGGTCCGACTAATCAATCGTGTTTGTTGTTACGCACGCCGCGCGCCGATTTCGTCCCTCCAATTTTCCAATTTCCATTTTCTTGCCTTTCTTTCAGCGTGCGTTTTTTCCCCCATTCGCTTTGCATCATTTGCGTCTGCCTCGACCTTGTCGCCCGACAAACAAATTAGTAGTCATTTGTTGTGTTCATTGCGTGGAAATCCTTTTTTCCCGTTTTCCAGGATGCTTGTTTTTCCTTCGGGCGCAGAGTGGGGGGGTAACTTTTCGGTCCTTAATGCGTTCGGGCTTAAAAAGCCACATTTCCTATTCAAACGAGCACACGATACAAGCCGCAGCAATGCGTAGTGATGGCGGCGGGGGTGGTGATGTGCGGGGGCGGCATCCCACCCCCTCACGTTGGGCATACCTTAGATTTGCCGAGCGGTGCTGATGGCGCCTGGCGAATGCAAAGTGTATGCAAAACGAGTGGAAATTCTAATAAAGTGTAACAAGACTGCGGTGGCGGCGGCGGCGGCGGTGGCGGCGGTGCCAAGGGGGGCGGCAAAAGACGAAAAACAGCGAGGCAGAAATGTACGCAGCCGAAGAAGTTTCGCACGCCTGGTCTCTTACGTATACATACGTTTCATTCAAATGCAAATGCTCGATTCACAGGCGGGGGGACGGTTGGCGGCGGCGGCGGTGGCGGCGAGCGGTAACAATTCGGGATTTTTCCGCCACACAACAAATTAAATAAACCACGCCGATTTGATTTGAACACCGGCTACATAAATATCGAATAACGACAAACAAGGGGATGAAAAAACCAACGAATCTGCCGCACCCCCCAGATTTAATACAAACAATACATTTTTTGTTGGAAATAATCTAAATGCGATCAAATTTATCGAGCATACAACACCGGATTGAGGATTCTGGATTCAGGATTGAATTTTTTTGATCTTTCGCTGACGGTGCGCAACAGCAGGTCCTGGATTTTCCGCATTTTCCTCTCCTCTTCTCCGCCACGTGGACAGTAAGCGATTGCAATGCGAAACGACGTGGAATCAACATTCAAAGCTTAATCGATTTCAAAGATTAGAATTTCCGATTTCTGATTTCCCTCTTTTTCCTTCTCCGCCGCCCCCAGCGCCTGCCACTGTGGAGCTAATGCACAACCCGGGCAGCGGGCAACCTTTTCTCGAGACTCGAGACGTTTTGCGAAGCAATTTTCTCCGCATAAGAAATCGCGCGCACGAGGAAAATCAAAAACGACGTGAAAGCGCGCTAAGCGAGTCAAAAGCGCGCCGGCGAGCATTTCCCGAAAATCAGCCAAACTGACGGAAAAATCTACCGATTTTCCGATGCGCAGAAACACCGCACAGAGATAATGTGGATTTTATGTTTGATCAAAGTTGCCAGCCCACAAAGCATTCCGCTGGTTTGATGTCCGAGGGGCGGCGGATTCGAACGCTTTTCTTAAATTAAAACGCAATTAAACGATGAAAGAGGTATAAATCTCGATGTCGCCGCTTGTCGCCGCAAATCCCCGCCAACTGTGAAATGTGCCCTTTTTTATCGCCGCCTCCAACCGCCTCCGCGCGTTTATTTTTACCCGCGGTATTTTTACTGCTAAATTATTGGTGCTCGAGAGAAGGAAGAACCGCAGCGACGCGACTACTGCGGCTTTATTAGAAATTAATTTCGTAGGCGGCGGTGGTGGTGGCGGCGCGTGGCAGGCCCCGCCGGGCGTGAAAAACAGGAAGAAGGGCGCGCGCGCGCGCGCTGGGGAAAAGAAAACGAATGAACCTGAAAATGTTTGCGCGGATGTTGCGGTCCGCGGCCCGCAATGAAAAGGAATAAAAGTTTAATGACTTTCGGAAATAACTGCCGCCGCCGCCACCGCCCGCCCGCCCGCCCGCCAGCCGCCTCTCCACCGTCAAGGGAGGAAATTTCAAGGAAGTTACCCGCGCACCTAAAAAAAAAAAACAACACGAAACACATTGCGAACAAAATTAGAAATTTCTCCCCCGCCCACCTTTTTGAAACACATTTTTTCACGTGGAAAATTCAGGATGTGCCCAGGATAACATGTGTTTGGCGCTGGCACGCAGCTGCCGGTGGCAGGGCAAGAAATTAAAGAAAATGTTACAATGCAACGAGTAAATACGCGCGCTGGGGGGGCGGCAACAAGCATGGAAAAAGGATAAAATCGAATTTTTACGATCCGCGCAGCAGCGCACAAAAGGACCCCGAATTGATATGAAATGGATATCGGCCGCGCCAGCGCCCAGCC
>JAODGB020018861.1:0-16924 GCA_027574905.2 Earota dentata | reverse complement strand
GGTAGTGAGTCAGTCAGTGCCATATGTCAGTGCCCTGCGTTTTTATTTGGAAATGCGCGCTTGTTGAAAGTACCAGTTGTGCCAGTCATGTTTATTGATATTTATTAATATTCTTTGTGGGTGGTAAATAGCTTGGTAGACGCTGCAACACGCAAGAAACCTGATTATCAAATGTACTACATAATTTTCATCACAAAGAGCACACAAAAATACTTTACTTGGAGCATTTATAGATTCCTTAAAGTTTGAAAGCTAAAAAGAAAGTGTTAACAAGTTTTAAAGAGATAAAATGATTTGGGAATTAATCGGAGCGGGTGTTTTTTCATATGGTGCTTTTTATTTAATTGCACTATGTTTGGTTGATTGTGATTTAAGTTTAGCATTCCATGAGAGATTTGGCAAGTCAATAAGTAAGTATTATTACTTATTTTGTAAGTAAGTCACATTACTTAGAATCCTTCATTTTAAGGTCGAATTAAAGGCAAAGTTGTCTTTATAACTGGAGCATCTAGTGGCATTGGTGAACACACTGCTTATGCCTTGGCTAAGCATGGGGTGAAACTAGTTTTGGCTGCAAGAAGAAGAAATGAACTTGAGCGAGTGAAAGGAAAATGTCTTGAACTCTCAAATGGATCACTCATTGAGAATGATATTCTTGTGATTGCAATGGATATGTGTGACATGGCGTCGCACAAAATGCACTTTCAGCATGCCATCAGGCACTTTGGGCATGTTGATGTACTTTTCAACAATGCAGGAAGATCACAAAGAGCAATGTGGGAGAACATTGATATTTCAGTGGATAAGGATTTGTTTGAATTGAATGTGTTTTCTGTTATTAATCTCACTCGAGTTGCCTTGGAGCACTTTAATCAGCGAGGTGAAGGACAAGTTGCTGTTACATCCAGCTTAGCTGGTGTAATTGGTGTTGCATATTCTGGAAGCTATACAGGAGCTAAACATGCAATTCATGTAAGAAACTGACTAATCAAAACATGTTATACTGTTTACAGAAATATTACATTTTATGTTTCAGGGTTACATGAATTCATTGAGGAATGAAAAAATGGGCAAGAGAATCACAGTAACTTTATTCTGTCCAGGTCCAGTTTTTACCAACTTTTTACAAGAAAGTTTCACGGATAAACCTGGCGAGGCAAGTTAAAATCTGGATTTATTCTTTAATTTGGAACAACCGTTTTACGAACAAAATGGGTTATAGAAATACGGAATCACGACACAACCCACCGATCGTCGACTAACTGCGGATCGATGTGGTCAACTATGTGCCGTTGGTATTGCTAATAAAATTAAGGAAGGATGGATGGCGATGTTTCCTTTGATGCCTATCACGTACTGCGCTGTATATTTTCCCATGCTATTTAATCTGTAAGTATTTTATAACTCCTGTGAGCAAAGTTATTGAAAATTATTTTGTTTTAGGTTTGTGAAAATCCTTGGTCCTGAGAAAATGTTCAAATTGCGTGATAGTCGTTCACCTGTAGAGTTGAATACTGTTGAGGTACATCAAATATAATCAAAATCATGTCTCCGCCTAGCATTCATTTGTTTTTATGATTTACCAAATGATTATATCTTAAAATGTATAGTTTATGTTTGCATTTATCTACATTTCACTTTTTAGTATTTATGTTTTAGTTCACACTAAACATGTGTATTTGCTTTTATGATAATTATTATCAGTTCAGGCTTACAATTAATGTTAAACTAACAGCAAAATTCTTTTTTTAACAACGCATGAAAACTTAACTATATTTATGATTCCAGGACGAAAAGCGCCATTGAAATGACGATTGGCAATGGTTCTAAATATTGTTCTGGTAATGGGGATTTCCATATTTTCTTGAAATAACGAATGTCACATTTTATTCTATCTTGTTATCTTTCTTCTTCTTATCACGAAAGTTTCCTTCATGACTGTCATATTGCAAGAATGCATGGATTTCTAAGTGGCGTGCAATGCGTCAACTATGTGTCAACTAATAATCTGGGCTATAAATACCTCTTATCTATGCATTTAAATTTAACTATTGTAAAATTTAAATACGGGGCAACACGCGTTGCAACTAAAAATATTTTGAGTATATTTTCTTACTCTAAACCAAAATATTAATTACGAACGAGATTATATACGGTATAATAAAGATAGTTATTGTCAGTTTTACATTATTGTTTTTGAATATACATATGTAGAATGAATTCTTATTATTTGTGCGTTGAAAATTAAATGTAATGTATTCATAAAACAAACAAAGCAACCTGAAATAGCCGGCGACCTTTGAACGGGAAATTTATCGCTCGCACTTGATATGTTTATCATAATCCACTTGGAAAACAATCCAATGAGCGAAATTTTTATTCAGTGGTGTTTAGAACCAGAACATAGCAACATGTTGCAGCTGCTACTTGCTGCACTTGGTGCCGGTCTTATTCTCTACAGTTTGGTGTACATATTCGGGTTTTATTACTTGGATTGTGATTTGAGTTTGGCCTATCATGAGCGATTTGGCAAACCAATCGGTAAGTTTAAACCACTTCTTTCTTAAAAGAGATATTTTAAAGCTTTGCTATATCTTTTCTTTCTTAGAAAGTTTAAAAGGCAAAGTAATTTTCATAACCGGTGCATCGTCCGGCATCGGTGAATATACCGCCTACGCGCTATCCAAACGTGGTGTGAAATTAGTTTTGTCTGCACGTCGCACGCCTGAATTGGAACGTGTCAAAGAAAAATGCCTTGAATTATCGAAAGGGTCACTAGACACGGACGACATCTTAACACTGGAGATGGACATGTGTGCTTTAGACAAACACGAAGAGTGCTTCCAACGAGCGATTGATCACTTCGGAGCTGTTGATGTCCTCTTCAACAATGCGGGAAGATCGCAACGTGGGATTTGGGAGAAAATCACTTTGCAAGTGGACAAGGAGTTATTCGAACTTAACTTATTCTCGGTGGTTAATTTAACACGCGTTGCATTGGCACATTTCAATGAACGGAAAGAAGGGCACATTGTAGTGAACTCCAGTGTTGCGGGGCTTGTTGGAATCCCACATTCTGCCAGTTACACTGGTGCCAAACATGCTCTACATGTAAGATTACAGCAACTGCATATATTCTTCAGTAGTACACCTGGTAATTCTCCCGTTGCAGGGGTATATGGATGCATTGCGAAATGAAAAATTGGGATCGGGTATTTCGGTCAGCATAATTTGTCCAGGACCTGTGTTCACCAACTTCCTGCAAAATTCGTTCACTGAACAGCATGGAGTGGCAAGATTATGCATTATCTTTCAGTTAATGGGCGTATTAATTCGAGTTGTATTTTTCTATTTAGATGTTCGGAATCAAAACGAAGCCAACTGATAAACGTATGTCCGCCGGACGTTGCGGAGAATTATGTGCCGTCACGATTTCGAATAAGTTAAATGAAGCTTGGATTTCCTTATTCCCATTTTTACAACTGCTGTATATCAGCGTATATTTTCCTCAAGTTAATGCTGCGTAAGTTAATCGCATCACTACCTGAACAAACAAGTGCTTTATAATTTTATTGCAGTTTGATGAAGTACCTAGGTCCAGAGGGACTTTACAAGATGAGGGATAACCGAAAAAAGGATTTTTAGAGCACGATGGATTACTTGTAAACTACCTAAACTTGTAAACTACTTAAGTTTCTTAATATTCTTATTCTTGTCAAGAGTTTATTGTACACCTATAGTTATTAACAGTTTCATTGATGTAAAAATTAGATCGCGAATTCAAGCGTTACATATTTTATTGGCATCATCAATAACATTTTGCATTTCCGTAACATTGTAAATATACATCCAGAGTATTCAGCGGAACGTTGGTCAATCTTCCATGGAGGTGCGGTGACACTTGTTTGCAGATCCACGTTATTAGGTCTCTTTGGTGACTCTGAGATCCTCTTTAAGAACGAAGGGGCCAGAAGGGCCTGTGAAATAAATCTAAAAATTAGGTATTTTGAAAACATGCTATGCGCCTTTTAAAAATGTATTTTCTGATTCTGATATATCGTATCATTTTAGGACTTGTAAGGGAACCGGTGCGGCGCTTCCACAGGATCACTGCTATCTTCAGATTGCATCTGTAAGTCCAATCGACAGCCGAGGTATAATTCAAATTGTACATGGCGCGCAACGTCCCCAAAGGATTAATAAACACATAAATAGTTAAATGACAAGTGGCTATAATTTAATCAAGCAACAACAAAACGCGCACACTCCACGGGGCTGAAGCAAAAAAAAATCCATCCGTTATCGCGTACGGAACGAACAGGCTTCTAAATTAAACGAGAATTGTGATGATGCCTTGCTTTTAAATATGGCATCGACGGCCATTCGGTCAGCTACAAAAAAGTGACAAGTACGTAGAATACGGAATATAGTAAGGCACCTGCTCATCGGCTGTGCCTCCTATATACGTACCGCGCGACTATTCTGCGATATGCCCAACTTGGTGGTTTTTTCTACGTCGAATTATACTCCTTGCGCTGTCGTGTTGGGATAAAAACACACGCAGGACGACACACTTGGACGCAGTGTGTCCAATGAAAAATACCAAAAAGATTTACCATTGCGCTGCGCACTCCACGTTCGCGTTTGGCGTTTACTTTATTTGCATTTTAATGCGCGCGGAGGATTTGTTTCCTGCATTCTAATTCATTGCTCCATCGGTAAATTACTTTGTTAGAACGCTGCCATGCGGAGTTGCTAACTTGTACTTGATCTTGGACTTTGTAAATCGAGTTAGCAGCTAGGGTATTTTTTCCAACGCGTTGAATAAATCTACAATGGAAATGATTCCCGAGTATAGCGGGTGATGGTCGGACGAATTATTCGTTTAAAGAAATCTGAGTGACGGTTATTGTGAAAAAAAATGCATCGGCGAGCTCACTTTGGATGACGCTCACGAAGGAGGAGGAGAGAAGCGATAATCTCCGATCGATCACAACTAGTGCACCGACAATAAAAATAAATACAAATACTTCGGCGTCTTTGTGCTTCTTCTTAAAGTCGATGACACGCACAGAAAAGGAAACTGCGCGTCTCACTTATGCGTTCGTGCTTAACTAAAGTGGACAAGTACGCCATGCCATGATCATAAATTACGTCCGACGGTAGAATGCCAACAATTTCGCCATTAAAAATTATTAGATTTATACTTTCAGATTAATCCAGAACTTTAACGAAAACGCAAACAAATTTAATTAAAGCGCTGCAGGGCTTTACTTCTATTCGAGATTTAATAAAGTAAATGTAAATACAAATGTGTACTTACATATTGGATGTAATCTAATTATGATTTTGTAGACGTTTATTAGGTTACTTTGTGAAACACTAGGTATTATTATTTTGTGCCAGTATCTTTATAGCACGGAAAACAATTAAAACGAGCTTTCAGCAAACGCACCTGTTGTCTACCTGCAACATGCCTGCGACTGCGCAACAATTGATGAGCTTTGAAGATGGAGCGATTTTGAACGGTCGCATGGCTGTATCTCGATGGCGGCCGACAAGCGCTCACATTCTGCGCACATACCAACTGTCTTATTAATAACGATTAGAGAAAAATGCGCGACGATAAAGGGTAAGCTGATAAAAGGATTTCCAGCCTGTGCGAAACGCGAAATACGCGCAACCAATTGCCGCGAATTATTCGGCTATGCTGATTGCTGTGTGACAAACTTACTCTCACTTAACTCTGTTGTTTTCAGCCTCTCATCAACAGCACAACATTCCATTGCCATGAATTGAATTTGTTCCTGTCAATGGTGAAGCCATTATTTCATCTCTGTTACGCAATCGCTTCCACTCCACTAATACGATAACGCATAATCGATTATTGAAAATTTTCCAAGTTTCTCACGCTCAGAATGGGAACGCACGCATTGATGTTCCAACAGGTGGCTGGGCTCCCGGTTTCAATTTATGAATTTTACACCGGATTTTCTTTATGACGATGCACATCGCCGGCATTGATTCGCGTGTTATGAATTGAAGTGATAAGGAAGTGTGAGGAGCACATTGACATGTTGACATGTTGCTGCAAGTAATAGCGTTTGGTCAATATTGATTTTTAATACAATTGTTGAGGGATTATGGGCCGTGCTGTTACTTTTTTATTCTCACGTTTTTATTGATAACTTTTAATTTGTATTTATTCAGTTGTTTAAACTCTTAGGTCAGGTTCACGTTAGATGGCACTGCAAGACGTAAACTGGCGTTTAAACATGAGATTAATGTATTTCTGCGATATCAATTCGATTTTTCCGGATACGAATCCGGATCTGCCGGGGACACACACAATTACATCGGTAATCATTGTCCGAACTGCTCGTGGCAGAGACGCTCCCAGAATTAATTGCTTCTTGTAATTAAACGCGGACCCACATGCATGCGCCCATATTACCACGTCGAGTTTACTACACCGCCGCCGCAATGCGCGTCGCGTGTGTATTTTCACCGCACCAAGTTTCGTTTAGCAATTCAGATGCACACCAGCAATTACGCAGAGTACACCCGACGCAGCGATCTAATGCAGAAACATGTAAATTTGTCAGGGAGTTTAATGAATCAGTGGTTTCTCTGACTGCGTAAAAAGCATTAACATTTGCTTTTAATGCAATTAAATTTGTCAGTCGGTTGAAGGTAAAACGTAATTTATTGTGCCATTCAATACCAAAACTAATTCAAAGCAACGCCGAAACATGTAAATATAACCATAATTTTCAGATTTCATTGAATCGAAAATATTCAGAGACGCATGCATATTTACACGACGGTCACAAATAGTATTACGACATTTTTATTCAACTAATATCAACAGCGAACTTTCTCACGTTTCGGTGAGACTCTATCGGAGCAGCTCTCTCCCACACAAATCGGTTGATTTCGATAGGCATGAGTATTATTTGCTGGCGCATCGATAAAAAGCTTGGGAGTGCGCGTATCTTCAATCTTTGAGAAGCAATGTACAGACACCAGACAGACACTTCATTTAAACACAGTGAGTACACGAGTAGTGTAATGTTTACTCACTTCTTATACGCCCTCAACAAGTCAAATTGCCAAATTACGGAATGTGAGAATTGCTTTCTGATCACACCGAATTTCTTTGACGACACGTGCACGCAACGCATGATTTACATTTCATCCAGGCCGTTGATAATTAACTCATTATCACAATTCATAATCATATAATATTTATTTATGAAGCATCGTGTACGTTAATTCTTTACGTAATAAATAATATGACTATTAACATAATTAGCAATAGAAAAACACACATATGTGGCTGCCTAATATTCAATCGTACATTGTAATTTATTATGGAATGTTTAAATGTAAAAAAAAAGTTCGATGGACTTGATTATATTTAAATATATTTAACAGTTTAAAATGTTTTATTAACATGCAACGAATATTAATTAATGATTGATTAATGTTGGGACGTACAAGTTAATTTTAGTTTAACTAGGCTTACAAGTTTTGTTTGTGTGTTGGTAGCACCTGGCGTTCGATTAGTTATTGATTTGCTATTCGTTTGTAACTGATATGTTTATTACTTTCGACTAGTTTATATATTTATTGACTAAATTTACTATCACGCACGTATCCAAAAGATTATATTGTTCGATTGCAGTTGCATTATACTGACATTTCTTGCGTTTGGTTGTTTACTTCTACTTTAGCAAAGTTCTTATAGGTCCAAATCGGGTTTCCTTGTTACATACAGACAGCTAATGGCCATAATTACTACGAGATTTGTACTAAATATCGTGTTGTACAAGTGTTGGTCTACTTACTCTTCTTAGTAGTAATATTGTACTCAGAAAACTCGATCCCCCGTTGCAATTTTCCAATTTCTTTCAAAATTTACTTGATTGTTTTCTTTTGTGCTGATGCACACCTAGGACACTATTTAAGCACATCCCCAAGAATAATTAACTTCATTATCTTTTGTAATCCATGTCAAATTTTGTACTTGCTTGCTATGGCAGTGAAGTTGACAAATTCAAACTCAATCACCTGCAACGTGCGATTCCAATTGCATAAATTGCAAGCCTTTCTGGTGTTTAATTGGGCATAACGGTATCTGCAGATGAAGCGCACGTCGGCCTCGTATATTTTCGAAATTCATTTCAAACACTAATTATTGTAATTCCTTCCTTTTATGTAATAATTTGAATTTAAGGTGTATATGTGCATAAATCTGTACTGCAACTGAGTTTTTTTTCGATATGTTTGTTTAAAATCAAATTGCCTTGGAAAATATGTACAATATTTAATATTCGGATTCGTAGTATTAGATAAACATTTGAAAAATGTTTTTAAAAAAATCGGTAGGCTGTCTTCGACACTGCCGTGAGTTTGACGTGACTACGTTGACGAGTGGTAAAAGCATGCGCCATCAATATTGCCTCAATTAAATTTACATATTAAAATCTTAAAAGTTTTTACAAAACTTTGAGGTCCATTTTAGGGCATTTGTCGGCTTTTGAATGGGTTAAAATAAGCAGCGCAATGGAGAGCAACTCTTTGGCTATCCGAATCTGCATGGAAACTTTTAAGAAAAGAAGAAGCGTTTGGGAAATATGAAGGATTTTCCACGGCGTGTTTTGAAAAAAGTCGAAAAATTGCCAAAGTTTGTGGCGCTTTATTATACCTACCTTGCCTCGGGTGGTTAAAGCTAGCCTTACCCCAAAAAGTACAAAATGGCGCACTTTGGTTACACTTTCTGAAAAGTGCACCTGTACCCAGCATGGATATTCTGTGTGAGACGTAGTCACGTCAACAAATTTGAACTCAGCTTCAAGCTCACTGAATATTTCAAACTTTCATGAATCAACATTAATAAAGATCAGCGAAATATTTGCTCCCTGCGCTTTCGTGCATAATTCGCCGGTGGCCCGGTGGTACAAATCACTTGAAAATTGCGCACCGTTGGGGACCACCCGATTCGATGCATTTCGATTGTCACTGCAATACGTGTGATTAATAAGCGCACGAGTACTGTCTGCATACTATGGCTTTCAGTAGCCATTGGCGAGGAACAGTAGAATTAATTAATGAGTTCAAAACTCCTTTCAAAAATCAGTTCAATATTGAACAGTTGTTGTTCACTTCAAAAGGCACAGTGAGGGCGAGAAGACAAGTATTCGCTTGCGTGGGTGCTGCGGAGCAGATACTCTCTCCTGCTGCGACGGTGACAGAACGCCCACGAGAACAATATATGAGACGTCTTCATAATGTCCACTTTTTTAACGCGCCACATTATTCTAGAGCCTTGCACGCACATATACAGCGCGTTTGCTGAACGCCGCGAGTTTTTAATTTTGAATAATGCGCAACATGTGGAAGATTTTATTGGCGATAAAATGTTGTTATCTACACTGTAATTGCGACAACAATCTCTGGCGATGCCGTGCACCTAGGTGAGTGAGTTGGGCTCTCGTGTGTAATGCTCCGGATCCGGTTTGTCGACGAATGCATTGGAAGGCATTGAAACATTCTGTCAACGCATAACGCGATGCGAATAACCGCCGATTATGATCCAGACGATCGGGCCAAACGCGCGCAACACGCTGTGAACGATGAAAGTCGAGAAGTTATAAGACATGTGTTCTATAAAGCGATATTTGTATTTACGAGAGGATAAATTGCACATGAAATGGCTGCATACACCCGCTGGTAGGCCGTATTTTCAACATTAAAACAATGTACATAAGTTGGCATCGGGACCTGATATTCTCGTGTTCTAACAAGAGCATTGTTGTTTATTGTGCATTCGGCGCTGAGGCAGCGGCCGGACATCGTCAAGTGTCAAAAACATGCTCTTCGTGTACAACTTGTTCGAAATTGGCGGCGATTGCAGAGACTGCTTGGCATTGTAGTGGGTGCTTTGAGTATTTGCGAATACTTATGGGCCTACTTTGCGCACCATGGTTGTGGATTTAAGCAATGCCGAGATACGCAAAGGTTGTCAACCTATTGAATCGTTCAACAGACACTACTGTTTCAAGAATACCTTCATCGTTAAGATAATTAAGAATTGGCTACAATAAATATTGTAGGATAACATCAAAATCGATAATGTTTTGCCGATGCTTTTATATGATGCAATTTTATGAGATATCCTCAGTTCCCACGCCAATGCACCTTCTGCTGTGCACGATCAATAAGTTTCAAAATGTATTTTGTAATTTTCAGATACTCACACTCTTCGCCGCATCCAACATTCCGCCTTTGCACATTGTAATAATACGTTATATCAAAATGTAAATTGATTAAGTGCGAAATGAGCTATCTCCTTTCACACATTGTGCGTTTGTGCCCGATCTATTCTATTACTGAATCGATGCGTCCAACGCAATCGCGCTTAAGCAGCTAGTATGTGCATTTGCCTTTTCAAGTCTGCTGCCTGCAATTTGCTGGCAGCAGACTCCGTTATTATTATCATTATTACTAGCAATTTAACATCGCGCGTTTTTAACAATATATTCAATTGTTAATGGAGCTGGCGAATGTAGTACTTTTGTAATCGATCGGTGTGCAGGACGTTAAGCAGTTGTGTCTCTTCA
Source organism: Earota dentata (assembly GCA_027574905.2). Lineage (NCBI taxonomy): Eukaryota > Metazoa > Arthropoda > Insecta > Coleoptera > Staphylinidae > Earota > Earota dentata. Next base: position 6,299 of record JAODGB020018861.1, on the reverse strand, counting down.
ACAATATGTTTTGTCGATTATCCCATGTCGCGGCGATAAAGCAGAGGCAAAGCAAATGTATGCAGGTGGAAAATGACCTTTCCGCATATCGCCCGCCCGATGATGCCTGATGGCTGATGGCCGATGTGTGAGGTCCTGCGCCTGGAATTGGATAATTGGCTTTCTTGCATACTTCATTCAGCGCTGCCGCTCAATGGATGTGTAAGTAAATTGGTAAACGCCAGCCGAATAGAATAGAGTGGTTTCTGTAATATTGCGTGCAAGCATGAAGGCGATAACACCTTTGGGAGGTCGGTTCGAACGACGCTAGTGACATTACTATTCACGACATCCCTACTCATTGGAGCGAGATCATTAACGGCGATTAGTTTAGTTAATGAGTTAAATGATAAGATGCAATCATTTCTCTGATAGAGGATCTCGCGAAGATACAAGTAGTTATTAATAAAAATGTGTTTCTATTTATAAAAAAAAAAAAACATTAGCAACAATACGCGATTAACACATCATCTATATTTATGCGAACGTCCTTCCCTTTGTCTCACGAAATGACAAGTTCAAAAGTAGGAATAAATTAAATTAGAAAGTGTTTTGTATTCCTAGTTCTAACGTTCGACGCATCGGCCGGCATCTGCCCAAGGAACCAAACACTTTTCATTCATAAAATATAAGCCCAGGCACATACTTGCAACACCCACGACCACCCTATTCTTGTGACATGCATAATTGTGTAAGTACTTAATTCAAACATTAATCCACGCAGCAAATGCGATGAAAATCTATTTGTATTTACAGAAACGAACGAGGGATATAGACTCGTGAAGAGATATGCCCAACGACGTAAGAATTTTATGAGGCTTCCTTTCGTTGGCCAACTGAAATTTGTGTCGCTTTGTATTTATATCTTTACACGTTTGTTAACAACGATTTTTGTTCGGTAAGGAAACATCTCACGCCCGCGCAATTCGCGCCGCTATTACTCTTCACGCACACGACGCGACGAAGAAACTGGAGAGCGCATAATAGCGATATAAACATATTTACAAAGCTGTATGTGGCTAATAGACAAGTCGGTTGTGGTTATAATTTCATGTGTAAAGCCCAAAAAGGGGCGGCGATTAAACCGTTCATTCCTTCTTCGTATATGCCATTATCCGACGTCGCGACAGCGACTTGGTTATAATAGAACAATGACACTTATATGCATAAATAAACAATGAAATTGATATTATACGAGCCGTGTGTCAAATCTAATTCACGGTGAAGAAAACAACTTATGGAAGTTGGGGTTTTAGTTTTTAATTTATGATCGTTTATAATCGGATAGGATATTGTCAGGTAATTCTATGATTATATATTAATTTTAAGCTTCAATTTAGTGCAAAAAAAACACTTTCGACTTGTGCACTGAAGACAAAAACAAAGATTTTGGAACGGTATAATGCCCATAAACGAGTATCGCAATGTTATCAAGAACGTCAGATGTCCGTTACTTTTTAATAATTGAATAGCCAAGATAAAAAATGAAGCAATAAATAATACAAAAGGAGGAATGAAATCGTTGGAGTGATCAGATGCAAATGTAATGCGAATTAATTATATTTCGTTCTAAGCTTGATCGCCGTCTCTAGATTGGGTTTTAGCTAGGCGCACACCAGTCGATTGTGCAATTCAATTTGAATTTTTATAATTGATATTTTGCTTGTGTCTACAGCCACGTGAATAAAATGCATTTTAAACTCTCCGCCAAGCCGGAAACAACGAAAAAATGGTGAAGTATGTGATTACATCAATGCTGCTTGTTTGGTAAATTCGAGCATTTCGTTTAGGCTTAGGAAATCAATCCGATTTAGATCTTAATTATCTTATTGGGTATAAATCGACTTTAAAACATTGCGTCTTGATTGATACAATCAATACGGCCATTTGAGAAAGTCTCGACTTTTGAAACGATGTTTTACGGCTGGGAAGCAGTAGGAAGTATATAGTATTGTTAGCCGAAAGAAAGAAATTGAAAATGATGTCCAATTAAAATATTTGCGAGGCGCAGAAAAACACACATTGCACATTATGCGTCTCAGTAGTGAGTAAATTGGCAGCCAGAATCGCCAATCATTATCACAGCGAAACGCTGGGACATAATTCCAGCGAATATTCTAATGAATAAATTATATCATACTCCAGTCGGTATGTAATAATTTATTGCACCTTAATTAGAGTAGTTGAAAATCTTGCAGTAGGTACTTACTAAACTACCTACTAACATGTTGAACGAAGCCATACAAAGTGTTCCGAAACTTACGACTTATTGTTACATTCGAATATAATCCTTCCAAAATAAATACAAATACTTTTATAATTTAAAACATTGACCTTTTGCAAATAGCGTCTATCAGTAATTCAAGTAAAATGATTAGAGTTAATCTTTGAAATATACGATTTAGTTGACTCTATATAAAATGCTTCAGACCGCAAACAAAACGATCATTATAATATACTAACTGACAAAACGCGAACATAAATACGCGCCGAGTTCTGAATGAATTTTAATTGGGCGCGTAATGGGGTAAAAATTATACAGCCACCGATATGCAACATGACAAACATGCGCACACGTGCACACTCGTATACCCACCTCTTGAGGTGCTCGTAGCTCAGAAGAAGCTGAAAAGAATCGAGATGGCGGCGCGGCGCATAAATTGCACCAACACATTGCGCGTCGATTATCCGCTGCACCATTTTATTCGCTGCGAATTCAATCGGCTGATATATGATGCCGAGTAAATGATAAACTACTGTCTTCTACTTTCCTGCGGACGCAGACACGCATGTTCCCAAAGAATCTAGATGTAACTCTTTTGCTCCTGTACTGGCTCCGTAGCGAAGCAATCGTTGCATGTTTAGAATCATTATTCGCATCTTTAAGTAGCTCCTAAGTAAGTACCTGACCAGAGGCGCAATGCTTTGTTCTTTGGCGATTTGCTGTGCTTTCTGTAACATGTGCTTGCAGACATGTTTTATGGATTCTTATTGATATGGATTATTATTGATATTTTTTTGCTGCATGCGCAAACACCATAAACGGCGCGACGTCCTCGTCCAACTTGAGCTAGCACCGGTAAAGAGAGCAATTAAAATAACGCCCGGTTTTTTCTGTATGGACGCCCGCGGCTCGATGCATTTGCAGATAATATGGCGACAATCTTATTTCATACCTGGCTGCGGTGTGGACCGTTTAGTTTTTTTTTCAGCGAGCCGATTGCTTGATTGACAACCGACGACCGACCGATGCGCTTGCGAAATGATTTACCGAGAAAATCGATGCTTATTGTTCGATTTCAAGGAAGACACTACGCATTTAGTGCACGTTTTGTTTGCTGCACGTTTAAAAAGAACTTGATAAGATTTAACGAAAGCAATTGAAAGCAAGTAGTTTGTAGAAATTTATGATGCCTCATTTGTGGTGGCTTCAAGGCTGGAGACACCCACATCGAGACGAAATTTATTAATTTTTATTATTGCTGCGAACGACATTTTAATATCTACTTACAAGAGCGAGCACCAAGTATGCACTCTTCGCGTTGGTGTTGTTTAATTAAGAGTGAAAAAATCAGCGAACGTATGGGTACGTCAGGGGATCTGTAATAAAAGATGAAAAATACAAGATAGCTTGAAATGTGAACGACGAAGCGACAAAATTCTGCTGACACACTCTTACAATCTAAAATAGTGCACAAAGAAGTCCACTTTTTATTTAATTTTTTTTCTACCTTCTAATTCATAAATAATATGGTGTACAATATATAATTACGCCAGCTTTATCAATGCATGCATTCATGAGAAATATACAGATTGTTCGTAGTGCTGATCTCATCTATTATGTGACCATCATCGTCTTCGAGTGGTCGGTGCAGTTGTTGTTGGATTGTGGCGCTTGGTGAAGCGGATGATTAATGACGCGCTGTCCGTTAAGTAACGAATTAATTAAAAAGTCAATCTATATTTTGTTTGTTGTAATTAGTATGTGTACCGGCGCACAGGCGCAACACATTCTGCACTTTTGTTCTAGTAATTGCAAGCAAAAGCAAGCGCGTCATTTACATATGGAACCAAATATACATGGTTTGACTAAAGAATAGAGAAATGAAATGAAAATAATTAAACGACGAATTCAAAATCGAGAATAAGCTTGATTATGCTAATTGAATATCTGTTTTTATGGCGGTGACAGAAACGAGAAACCACTAGGCATGATATTTGTGAGAGTATCTAACAAACACCCATGTGCGTACCGATGTCGGTGAGGACGCACACATACTGAACAAATAGTTGTATCCGAAGCGGAGTCAACAGGTGTAAATAAAACACAGTAGAGGCAGCGGCAGGCTCGACGCGAGATCTCTCGCTTCGCCCGCAGGGTCAAAGACTTCCTACTTCTTCGTCTTCTTCTTCTTCTGCTGGGCTGCTGGCTGCTGCGCGGTCTCCTCACCTACGGCTCAAATATTCGCGGTTTTGTTCTCACGGCCCGCCCGCACGGTCAAGGACATTAAAGAGACACCGATTTTCGAAACCGATGCGACGATGCGACCATGCCTGATGCCCGATGTCCGATGGATGGAGGAACTGTTTTCTTGTCGTATATGGCCGATTATATCTGCTTATATACGATGCGGATGATGTTAAGGTCATTGCATCCAGAACGCACGAAATTAGACCAAACACTACCCAAAACGAGACAGTAATTAGTGAACATTTTATCATTTCCAAAGAAATTTCGGTGCATTATTATTGGAGAATTACTTCATGTGAAAATGTTTTTGGGTTGACCACAAACATTTTGGAAATTAAACTCACACTCCTATGGCAATGTGGCAAGCGTGATTATCTTTTGCACAAGTTGCAATTCGACCGAAGGCAGTTTTGCCGAAGCGCAAAAATTGCCGGCCAAAACTCTCACCATAGACGGGATGCCTAAGGCGATGGTATGAAATTATATTTTCCTCCAAAATTTTACGCCTAGGTAGGTAAACTGCCATATGGCACGAGGCACGATAAAAAGGCACAAAATAACATTTTCATCAAAATATTGAATGCTTAACATATCCATGCTTAGGGCCATCACGCGGAAGAATACATTAAGCATCAATAAGTTCTTAAAACGATTCATGATGAAGCAGGTTTAAAAACAAAACATGTGATTTATTGCAATCGATCCAACTATCGCATGGTGTAATAAATTTATGTTGGTTTAGTAGTGATTTAGTTCAGTGTTTCAGTAGTTTTTATTAAATCGACCCGATTCTTATATCTCTGATTTATGTGTGAAATGCTGCAATATGTACAAATCCAGCTTTATAATTTATTTTAATCTGTTGATATGTATTCAATGTTAATGTTTCCGCTATCATTCTCAAATTTCAATAATCGTCACAACATCATTTTTCTTCCAAACCAACTGTTATCGAATACATGCACACATTTAGATGGTACTTACCATTGCTACAAGTGACTGTGTCTTCGACACAGCCGTGAGTTTGGCGTGCCTAGGATGATGGGAGGTGACAGAATGCGTAATCAATATTGCCTCAATTAAATTTATCAAAATTTTTATTTGACTCATTTTGTAGATAACTCTATGGGTATCTTTGGAAACAGTAACTCAGCACATGGTTCGGTTTTAAATCTTCAGTTTTTCGTTGGAAATTTCTCAAAATCTCAAATTTCCAAACGATCCGATTTGGGAAAAAATACCAGATTCTATAAATCCATTTTGAAACATCCTGGCAGAGTCGAGAGATAGCCAAAGAGTTCCTTTTTAATGTGCTGCTAATTTTAACCCGCTCAAGGGCCAGGAAGTGCCCGAAAATGGGCCTCAAAGTGTGGCAATTTTCGACTTTTTTCAGAGCACGCTCTTGAAAATCAATCATATTTTCCTAACGCTTCGTTTTTTTAAGTTTTCTTGCATATTGGGATAGCCAAAGAGTTGCTTTTAATTCTGACGTCAATTTTAATCTCCTGAATGACCTGTAAGTGCCCTAAAATGGACCTCAAAGTATGGCAATTTTCGACATTTTCCAAAACACGTCATGGAAAATCCTTCATACCTCCCTATCGGTTCGTCCGATTTTAAGTATTCTTGCAGATTCGGATAGCCAAAGAGTTGCTCTTTATTCCTACGTCAATTTCAATCCTCTCAAGGGCCTGGAAGTGCCCTAAAATGGACCTCAAGGTTTGGCCATTTTCTACTTTTTCCAAAACACGTCATGAAAAATCCTTCATATTTCCCCAACGCTTCGTCC
>JAODGB020018753.1:0-11833 GCA_027574905.2 Earota dentata | reverse complement strand
ATCACTTTCCGATGCTGAGCAAGAATAGAAAGCTCATCGTTCTTAGTCAAACGCCCAGCGTGGGCGATTTGAAGTATACCTGCAAGGAGTGTAACAAGGACTCGGCAATTATCGTGCAGTCCTCGAGCAGTTGCGAATACGATGGTGCTAATAACACCAACCTGCTGTCGATTAATTCCTCGAATCATCTCAACCCGAAACCCATCCCAGACAAGACGACGTGTACACCTTATCCAGAGACAACGCTGATTAATGATACCAGCAATGTGACTCTGGCTGAGGATATCTCCCTGAGTGAAATGAATAAACCGGGCGAGTGTTCAGTGAAGAAGTCCTGCGATGGGCATAACTCTATCCAGAGTGAGATGGTAAAGACCAGCTACACCGAAATGGGTGTACAGAAAGATGTTCCAGCTGCCAACATCCGCGTGCAGAGTGTGCAGGTTCAAGCTTTGGCGCAACAGGACGCTGCCGTTCAGAATCAAGTCCCATATACGGACAAGGACATCAGTACGGACATCTTGGATTCGAAGAGCATTGGAGATGAGTCTGTCGCTACCCAAATTGACAACAAGCAACTTTGTGTCAAGAAGTCGGTTACTGATGATGAATACCTCTCGGTCACTAGCGCGCCTTCCACCTACTTTTCCCTTCCGAAATTCAACACAAAACGAGAAATGAAACTCGACTTTGGCAGTGAGCTGGTCTGTGCAGTCAAGGAGAAGTGTGCGCAAATGCCCAAGAAGATGGTTGAGACTGTCCTAACTCGCTTGCAGGCCACTTTCAATCTGAAGCTGCCCGATGATATGAGCGATCTGCAATGCCACCTGACCAACCTGGCTAACTTCACGCCGCCCGTGCCTGGCTTTGAAATCTTGGGCGTGCGCTGCATCGGCGATAGCAGTGTGCTAATCAAGTGGAAGCGTGGCCCCTCGAAGACGATTCGCGGATATGAAGTGTACATCAACAGCGCGCTGAAAACGAAGATTCACAGTAGCAGCCGATGCACAGCTGTCATTGACTTTATTCTGCCCAAGTCGACCCTTACGATTTGCGTCTGTGCGATGGCGGAGGGTAATCAAGTGGAGCAAATGGCGAAAGCCACCTTTAAGATGACCTGAATGCACTTTTGAAGATGATGAAAATTTTATTTAGTTTGTGATTGTAATGCGACTGAGCAATTAGATAAATCGACTGTGTTTTTCTTTCATTTCTGACGTTTGTCCTATTTATTGGAGTGTCAAAATTCTAGTTGTTCAGCATTATGAACCGCCGGTCGGTTTGGACTGGTTGCGACCTGCCTGATGATGAGTTAATATACAAGAGAATACTAAACTCGCGAGGACATCGACGCTCGAAACTCCTGACCAATAAACCTAAAAAGCTAGCCAAGACTAAAGAAGTTAACAAAGAAGTGGTGACCATCAGGGAACTGCGCAAGATCGGCTTGAACAGTTTGCTGGTAAAGTGGACTCCAAGTGGATTGGCGTCTACCATTGGCTATGCGGTATTTATCAACAAGAAGCTGAGGTCACGCATTTACAATCGAATGCGAAACATGACCGTACTGGATTACCTGCCGCTGAACAGTTTATTCGTGATTTGCATTAAGGAGATTGGAAGTGACGGCAGGGAATCATCACAGGGCGCTAGCACCGTCTACAAAATTACATTCTAATAATCTCTTATCGCAATGCGATGTGCGATTGAATCGTGTCAGTTTAAAACAAATGCAATAAAGTTTAATATCTTGTGTCAATCGAAATCATTTCATCTGTAAACGTCATAAAAATTTCTGTTAAAATGGCATGATAAAGAAGGGAAGTTGTAGCCATCCAGGACCCCAAAGTAATCAATTCAAAAATGGCTAGCAATAGATGTTGTTCGTGCAAGTCTGACAACACGCAGAAGGAGTCCGAGCCAGACTCGGAACCGGATACGGAGCCGGTGGGCATTCAGACTTCGGAGGCGTGCGTAGAAGACTGTCCCAAATCGCGCGGACCGCATCCAGTGAAGCGAAAGAAGTACAAGCCGGATGAAGTGAGTTCCGCTGGGTTTCAATGCAACTATGCGCTCGGCGAGGATATGGCTCCCTCGGAGCACGACGCAATCGAGATTCAGTGCGATTTCGAGGACGACGACGACCTCCAAAGCATATGCTCCGTGTGCAGATGCTCATCGGGATTTTGCAATCCCAAGTGTGAAGCGGCGAAAGTGAAAATGGGCAAAAACAGATCAGAGTGCAACAAATCACCGAAAACCAGTGGAATTCCAGTTGCGATCAAACGCAACTCTGCGCCAGGTTTGGCATCGCTGATTAAGCAGCCGACCTCCTCCTGCAAATGCCTTGGACGGTGCAGTCGTGAGTGTGAAAAGAAGAAACTAACGGATGCAGTGGAAGTCATGCGCGCGAAGAACGCTTCGAACGCTGCGAACGCTTTGAACGCTACTCCGAATAAAACCAACACATGCGCGGACAATCAATGTCGCAGCGCTTGCAATGTTGATACTCAAGCTGACATGGATGAGCCGCCGATCTCGCCACTTGCGGACGTCCCAATGGACGGGTCTCAACCACCAAACAAAGCGAAAACGGAAGCGTCCGAAGTGTGCATTGCTTGCCAATGCGATGGGCCTTGTAACATTGAGTGCTTGTTGCAAAAGGCCACGCTCATAGCTCCCGAGGATCTGGTGGTATCCAAATTAACAAGCTGCACCGTGTGCGAATGCACCGGAAAATGTAATCAGGTGTGCCAGGAAGCCAAGGACAAAAGCAAGTCCAAGGATTTGATATGCGAAACTTGCAAATGCTCTGCTGAATGCTCCAAAGAATGCACGCAGAAGAAGCGAGGAATGGTTGGGAAAGAGAACCAAACCGACAAAAGCGGCCCGGTTTGTCACTGTGAGACAATGTGCCAAGCAGAGTGTGATCAATACAAGCAGACACAAACCGATCCTGATCCAGTTGCGCCCAAGACCAGCCAAGCAGTTGCTTGCGAACTATGCGTCTGCGTTGGTGCCTGCAATGATAATTGCAAAATAGCACGGAGTGCGAAATCAACGTCCGCTCAGAATATTGCTGCTAACAGTACGGGCGCAATCTGCAAACCCTGCATTTGCACGAAATCATGCAATGAAATTTGCGAAGCAACCAAAAACTCAGCGAAGGATGTCTGCGTAGAATGCGTATGCAAGGCCACTTGCCCACCAAAGTGTGAGGAGAAGAAGAAGCCAGCTAGGGAAGGTCCTCAGAGAGTTTGCGAGGTCTGCACTTGCTGCGGCACTTGCACTGAAGAATGCGAGCTAAACAAGCTCAAACAACGCAGAAGCAGCAAGGAACTAAGATTTAGCGAGTCTTCAATACTGCCAGCAGAAGCAGCACCAGAACAGGAAACCGCCGACGATACGACACAAGTAAATGGCATAATCGAAGACTTCAACGACAATGACCTCATTGATCAGGCCTCAGCAGATTCGCCGATGCCAAACGAAAAGGCCAAGTCCTCGTGCGACTTCCCCGATGCGCCCATTTGCGAGGTTTGCGAGTGCTCGGATCCCTGCCAGACAAAGTGTGCGGCGATTCGGAAGATTAAGTCTGCATCAGACTTCCCACCCGGCGACATGGTGTGCGACCCATGCGCTTGTATCGACAAGTGCACCCACCCATGCGAGTTGAAGAAGAAGAGTAATACCGTTACTTGTGTGTCAGAGGACGGAACGCCTGTCATATGCAATGCGGAGGAGATTACTGATTGGGTTCCATGTGTTACCTGCAAAGATGGAACGCCTTGTTCGCCAGAGTGCAGGGAACGCATGGCGCAGACATTTTGCATGCCGCCGGGCTGCGGAGCATCGCTTTCGGGGACACAGAGCACCGAACCATCAGAGGGCATGGAGACCTGTAACATTCCGGTGCAGACGTCTTGTGCGCCCTTGACTAGCTGTGACGCGCAGACGAATGATGAAGATGAGGTTGTTGGGAAAACAACTTCCACCTCTGCAGGGTTAATTGACGATAAAGATTTGAAGCAGTCTTCTTCTGGAGCGTCTGGCTCTGCACCCACGAAGTCAGCGGATGCTCAATCTGCCACTGAAAGCAAGTCACCGTGTCTTGAAGGTGTGGATCCTGATGGCACTGGTGAGCAGTGCCCTGGGATGGCTCAGGGACAGCGAGAATGCGGAATGTGCTTGAAATTACGTAGCTATATATGCAAGATGTTCCAAAATGAAGATGCTAGCCAACTACCAGGAAATCAAAATATCAATGAATCCGAAGAAGTATTCTGCACTTGTTTGGCACCTCAACCGGAACGAAAATCACAACAGAAAGAAGAGAAACCAAAACCCGAGAGGGATTCAAAGCAAGCGCAACCTTCTAATGGCGACCCTGATGGTCCGTGCAAATGCTCCAGGGCCCTAGGGCGCAAACGAAGCAGCTACACCGAAAAGATGCAGAACGCGATGGGTCGCCTTCGTACGTCCTGCGATGATGCCGAGCTCGCTGCTTCCCCCTTCATCAAAGCCCAATCCGTCTTCACACTGGACGTTAGCAACCAGCAGGAAGCAATCGCAGCATTACTGTACAAATGCAAACAGAAGGACCAATATATCGACGCACTAATTGATGACGTCCTCGATAGATCCAAGAGCAAACAGTTCAACAGTTTATTAACACGCTTGCAAGAGCAGAACCCGAATGCACCTGACTTTGATAGCTCTCTCATTAGCAGTGCCCTGGACAAAAACTCTAAAAACGATCCGGTTTGCGGTATTGATTTGAACGGCTTCCGCGTGGCGAGCGTAAAGAGAGTGGGGGCAACGAGCTTACTCATCAAGTGGACCCAACCCGCGGACGGCAGAGTTTGCGGCTATGATATCATCGTAAACGGGCAGATCAAGGCCAAGATCGGCAGCAGGGAGCGCGTGTACGCCATCTTGGATGCGTTGGACTTCTCCGGGACGATCTCCATCGAGGTGTTTGCAATGGCGCCAACCGGCCGAGCCTATCCAGCCGCACTTGCTTACTATGCTAAATACTAAGCACTCCGATATTCAGAATGTATCCAATGCCAATTTCACTCATTTGATTAAATACGATTTTGACGCCAACATCTAGTTGCCACTCGCTTTCATCATTACTATTACGTATTGTTGACATATTCATACGGTTTTCTCGTACCATTATCAAAATTTTCAGTTCTTCACCTCATCAATCACTGCTGCATGGCTCCAAATTGCGCGCAGCAGACGGCATTGCATTTGAAAACCAACACCTACGCGAAGAAGAAGTTTTACGAAGGCAACATGTCTGAAAAGCTACTCGACTCTGTCAACAATGCCAAAAGTCCGCCGTCGGTCAGCTCGGTGAACACCAGCAAGCTGATGAACATCGCCCTCATGTGCAATAAATACTCTCGGATTGAGGCGTTGATCGGCCGTCTTTCCGATGGCACCATCTCTGGGACCAATTTGCCCGAGCAGAAAAAATGACAATTGTTGTTAAATGGACGACTTGTTGAAATAAAACCCATCAAATTTTAGTCTGACGTTTATTTCTCTATCGAGCTTCTTTAAAATTTCCAGTATGAATTGCCAAAGAGAAAGTCGCAGTAAATGTGAATCTAACGCATTCAAAAAGTTCTATCCGTACTATCCGAATTTTGCCGCCAAATATTTATTCAAAAAGTCACATAAAAAGCCCCCGATCAGCATTTCGAATCACTCGCAGGCCAAGGCATTGAGTGTTGAGAACTTCACCGAGGATCAGAACTGTTTTCATTGTCTGCATAAGAGTATACTTGACCTGCAGTGCAAAGACGAATTGCATTCGGTGCTGCACATCAAGCAGGGCAAAGTGTGGAACTCCATCAGCACGATTCCTTCGAAGTCCAGCGGATTGAAGGAGCGTAGTGTGTCGTGCAAACTCCTAGTGTCATCGAAAAAATACAAGCGCGTTTTCGTAGAAAGTGCGGTACAAACGGACTTTAGCCTGGACGAGTTCTTTTACGGAATGGCCAGAAGTGAATTGGAGAAGATCCTGGGCGATTACAAAAACTATCAGGGTTCCATGACGCAGCTAAAAGAACGCGGCTCAAGAATGCGGCCGCTTTCAAAAACCCTCGTTCTGCTCGCGGCCCTTGAAGAGATCATATTCGAGAAGCATAACAAAAACTGCAAGGTAGAAAATATCAACGCTGAGGTGCAGTATGAGAGTACGGTCCTTCAAACATGCGCAAATCAAACCTCAAACGTGGTGTGTGCATCAATTAAGAAACATTTCGCAACTCCTTCGAAAACCTCACAAGTGTCAACGCAAAAATCAGTATGTAATGAACATTCATCCCAGTGTTGTTGCATCGATTGCATCACGAAACTGTGATCGAAGTAGCCATGCATAAATAAAAGTTGTCCCTCGCGGCAATAAAACAAAATCACTCGACAAACAGCGAGTGTCACATATTATTCTCAATTTTTTCATTCCCATTGACAATCATAAATTCTCAGTGTTTGTGCGCGTGAAAATTTTAATCCTTTGAAACAAAGCCGGTACAATGTCTACTATGAAGAACATTAAAGAGGGTTCGCCGAGCGATACCACCGAGAACAAGAAAATCGAGGATACGCGGGACGCGCCCGCCGCATTCGCCTACGAACCGGAAATGGAACGCTATCAGTGTGAGTCAACCATGGGGCAAGGGGTGGCGCCAGCAGAAACTCCTTTTCAACCGCTAAACCCGCGCAATAACGAATTCAGCTCATTTCCGGTTTATTGCAAGTGCAATGGCATTTTACCCACTTCCGGCAAGCCAGAAAGCAATACCGAACAATCACGTAACGGTAAACCAGCTAGCACGATTAATGGAGACAAAACAAAAGCAAACAGACAGTCGTCGCAAGGCAACCCAATAACTTGTTGTCAATGCCCGCGTGATGCACCAGTAGGTAAAGCTAAGCGAGCCTCCAGCGCTCAAAATGACATCAACGGCATCAATGGCAATGGCAGCAAGGGCGCGCAGACGCCCTGCAAGTGTGTTAAGAGTCCTCCTGCAGTCGCTGCCAATGGCCAGAAAGGTAAACCGAATACTGCTCGCGGTACTAGTCCATCAGTGGGCGGTATCATGGTCGAAGCGTGCACGTGCTGTGGTCCGGACGCTGAAAAAGCTTCGTTTAAACAACAAGCATTTGAGCCGAGTGTAAACTCTCTTGGTCCAGCGACCAAGCAACGAGCGTGTAGCTGCGATCTGATATCGACCACTTCGCTGCCTACTATGACTAGCCAACAATTCACAGACGGCGACAATGGCAAAGATGACAACGCAACGGACGCGCAATCATCACCGGACTTGAGCGCTTCGAAGCCTCAATCAATCCTCCCATGCAAGTGTCCCAAACAAGACAAGGAAGGGGAGGGTCAGGAGGGCCAGGAGGGCCCGGAGGGACCTGAGGCACCGGAGGAACCGGAGGGACCAGAGGGACCAGAGGGCCAACAGGATCCGGAGGGCCAGGAGGAGCCGGAGGACCAGGAGGATATAACTGCTGAAGACGCCCAAACACAGGAAGAGCAGCCGAGATTATGCCTGTGCCAACAACTTGCCGGTGGTGTATTCTGCGTGCCTGATTCTGCAGCAACGCTCGAGGAGTCCAACGTGTCACAGAGCGAGACACAGAGCGAACAGAAAGCAACTGAAACGGGACCGCCGTGCACTTGTTGTTGCACTGGGACTAGCACCGATGAGGACTGCAAACGCGGACGCAAATCCAAATGTAGTATTATGCCAAATCGTAATTATTTAACACAGTCTGCTAATACAGAGTCACGACCTACGCAGAAAGAGTCGCGCCAAGCAGTTTGGGATGCGTCGTGCTGGAAACACAAGTATCAATCAGCCGCTGTGTATGATCTGTCCTGGATGCTTGGCAAAGTGGTGAGTCTTGAATATAGCGCGGCAGTAATTAGTGTTAATCGCATCCCTCCCTCAAACAATAGGGCGCCGAGTGGCAGAGCATGATTATGCAGTGTTTCACATCCTCGGGCAGACTGCAAGGTCTGCGGGGTGGTAGCCCGACGCAATGCAGTTGCCCGCCGGGCAAATGCACGGAGAAATGCGCCAAGCTCCAGGATGCGCAACAGAGCGAGGCGGCGAGTGTAGTGCCAAGCACCGTTCCCGGCTCGACCGCCCCTGCTTCGGCGGGCAATCCAGATAGCTGCGGTTGTGCGGCCCCGGATTGCAAGCGTAAAGCACCAGGTACCGCACCTGCAACCGCACCTGCAACTGCACCTGCAACTGCACCTGCAACCGCTCCTGGAACAGCTCCCAGTACTGCGCCCGGTACCATGACGTCAAGTCGGACGGGACAGCCGTCGCTGCCCCCAGTTGCGGGTAAATATATAGCGCATGTGCAACACATGCCTGTGTGCTATTGAATAAATTGTTTTAGAACAACCGATATCCAACTGCACCTGTCCGGACGAGGTGCCCTGCAAACCAAAGTGCCAGGAGAAGAAGCAAGCTGCCCGCGAGTATGCAGCCATGATGGCGGAGAATCCAACTACTGCTGCGCCCACCGCGGAAGCAACTGCTGTGCCTACCGCGGAGGCAACAGCTGTGCCCACTGCGGAGGCAACTGCTGTGCCCAGCGAACAGGCCAGCCAACAACCGGCACCCGATCCCTGCTACTGCCCCGCATCATACTGTCATCCGGCGTGTAAAGATCCCGCTTTGCAAGCGGAAGATCCCTCGAATTGTGCAGACCAGCAACCGGCTGAGGAAGAAGCGTGCATTTGCCCACCAACTGATTGCACCAATCGTAAGAATCTAGTGTCAGACTGTATTGCATATTAACGTAAATGCTGTTTTTCTTCAGCGCCATGCATTTGCCCACCGGAAGAATGTGTACCTCCTGGAACAGCTCCTGGAACAGCACCTGGAACAGAACCTGGAACCGCACCGGGAACCGCACCTGGAACAGCACCTGAAACCGCGCCTGGTACCGCACCTGCTAGCGAGCCTGGTACCGCACCTGCAAGCGCGCCTGCAACCGCACCTGCAACCGCGCCTGGCACAGTCCCTGCCAGCGCGGAAGGTTCGAAACGAACCTCAGTTGCCGGATCAGCTGGACAGTGCGCAGATGCAACTGGCGTATGTGAGTCGTACTCTCCGGACGCTGCCAGCGCGCAAGCTAGTGGATGTGCTGATGATCCATCGAAGGAATGTAACACTGGAGACCAGGTAGGATGCTCTGAGGACTCTAACCGTTCTTGCAATGTACAAGCGAATGCCGCATCCGCACCTGGTACAGTGCCTCCTTCTGCCGCGGGCTCGATAAAACCAGAAGACGTCACTTGCAAGTGCACGACGGTGAAATGCATTAAGTCCGCATGTGAAATGAAGAAGCGTGCTCTGCTAGCCAAGAGCAATCCATCATCTGCGGCGGGAACTGCTCCTGGAACTGCGCCTGGAAGTGCGCCTGGAACTGCGCCTGCCTCTGCTGGTGGAACTGCACCTGCTTCTGCTCCTGCCTCTGCTCCTGCTTCTGCTCCTGCCTCTGCTCCTGCAACTGCACCTGGAACGGCACCTGAAACAGCACCGGGAACAGGTGCGGGATCCGTTACGACAGCGCCGCAGGGACCAGTTTTACCTGAAAATCCAGAGTCTCTGACCGACGACGAATTGAAGGAACTATTGAAGAACGCACCTCCATCAAAATGCAAATGTGTGGGACCCTGCAACCCGCAATGCGATCGAATTAAGGAACTGCGCAAGGAGATTCTCGAAAACAACTCTGTAGTGGGCTCCAATGCGAACCCAACGGACTCTGGCACTCAGATGGATCCCGCACTGAAAAGCAACTGCACCTGCTCTACCGTCGAATGCAAACGACGCGCGGCAGAGTAAAAGAAACAAGCAGCATGAAGCACCACTCAGTGTGGAATCGTTCGGTAGACAGCGTGAGCAATTATTCTTCAAGAATAATTCGCTGTCTCACCTACAACAATGAAACTACAGATGCCGCAACTAATACAGAACCTATTTTCATTTGCAATGTTGAAAATGATGAGATTACCGCTTTACAGCCATACGAGATCGATAGTGCAAAGAGTATCTTCGCACCTCGTACACCGCTCTATGAATCACATAAACGCCTAGCGAAATACAACTGGAAATCCGATTCCATCTTGCCCTTTCTGCTACCTGCGAGAGACGTTTTATGTTATGTTGTGGAAGACGCTCCAAGCAAGTCGAAGAGGAAGTGCCACTGCAGGAGGAAGTCTTCGGACAACCGATGCGTGCTGTTCCACAAGGAGAATCAACAAAAGCCAACAATTCCTAAATGTCCTTGCGTTGATAATCTCGGCACGGAACCCAATCAATTTTCTAAAGCAGAACCGACGCTATCTTCACTAGAGCTTGCAATTAAGGCAGCCCAAGAGAAATGTCGCGAAAAGGATCGCATTCTCGCACTGTTAACTGGCGAGCTGGCTAAGAATCCTGACATTGAGATATTTGAGTCAATGGTGCACAAGATGGCGACGGATGAGACCCCCGTGCCGGATTATAGTGTTACGATGATGGAACGTGCTCGGATGGAGATGCAAAAGTGTCAATGCGAGACTGCCGCTGCCAAGGTGGATGGTTGTTCGTGCAATGTGTCTTCCGCACCGCTCAAAATTGATGCATTGCAGAGGCTTACAGCGACAACGTTTCTTATGAAGTGGACGCGTGCTGCGGATTCCAGCGTGCAGGGTTATGAGATCTATTTGAACGGTGGATTGATACACATAGTTGCAGGGGACAAGGATTGCACCATTTTTTCAACGCAAGCCAATGAGTCGTCGGTTCAAGTTAGTCTATATGCTATCACGAAGGATGGTAGATGTTATCCGGAGGCTACTGCTATTGCTTCTTAAACCAATACTATTTGGTAATATATTTATATAAAGGATTAGAATTTTCACTCAATAACTTTTGTTTTATTTGCGGTAATATCGAGCAGTTTTGACGTGACTACGTCTCACACAGAATATCGACGCTGGTACTGGGTGCACTTTTCAGAAAGAGTAACCAATTGTCGCCATTTTGTACTCTTTTGCCTAAAATGGGCATTGTTGCTTTCGCCGCTCACTTTGCCAACAGCTCTGGCAAGAGCTACGCAACTTTTGCGCTCCCTTTAACGACTCTCGTCTTGCTAACACAGACAAGATTAGTTTAATAAAGGTTGCCTCACTGTCATGGCCTCCTAAAACATGCCACGGAAAATCCTTCATTCATCCCTCATTTTTTCTTCAAAACACATGGAAAATCCTTCATATTTCCCGAACACTTCGTCCTTTTTTAAGTTTTCCTGCATATTCGGATAGCCAAAGAGTTGCTCCTTAATATGCTATTAATTTTATCCCGCTCAAGGACCAGGAAGTGCCGTATGATTGTTCGGGGTTGGCGTATTATCGCTCGCGCGTTGGCGTATTATTTTTCGCGCGTTGGCGTATTATTTCTCGCGCATTGGCCTAGCGAAAGAGTTGCTCTTTAATGAGCTGCCAAATTCCACGCGCTCAAGGGCGTGGAAGTGCCCTAAAATTGACCTCAAAAGTTGGCAATTTTCAACTTTTTTCAAAACAAGCCACCGGAAATCCTTCATATTTCCCGAACTCTTTGTCATTTTTTAAGTTTCTGTGCATATTCGGATAGCCAATGAGTTGCTCTTTAACGTGCTGCTAATTTTAACCCGCTCAATGGCCTGGAAGAGCCCTAAAATGGACCTCAAAGTTTGGCACTTTTCTATTTTTTTTCAAAACACGTCATGGAAAATCCTTCATATTTCCCGAACGGTTCGT
>JAODGB020018667.1:0-10044 GCA_027574905.2 Earota dentata | reverse complement strand
TGAAATTATCTGGGTCGAAGAGTAAATAGAGATACTTGGTTGTTTCGGCCAGAAAGAAAGACTCCATCCGGTCTTCTTTCCTATGATCTCGAACGTCCTTAATCTACAGCCAACCAAATGTCTTAACTAAAGTTAAAATGATGACAATTAACGTACCGTTGCATATCCACATGGAGTTTTTGCACTGTGTTGAATGCTTCGGAGTATATCCACGCCAGTTTGTATTAGGTACGGATCGCCAGTGGCTCGATGTAAGTACATTATAGACTCGATGAGTTCTGGTCGCAGGGGGTAGTTTTCCCGGTTTGTACCGGCCTCCATTTGCGGTATATTGTAAAATTCTGGCGTGAAGCCATATTGAGACCATACTTGATGATAGTTATGCATAGTTTTCATGGCGTTCGACGTTTCACCTGAAAACATTGATATGTGCATATTGGATTTGCTACTCTACATCATCACTTACCCAAAAGACTAAGTACACCAGGCCAGTAAGCTTCCAGTGACTGAAACACTGGAATAGTCACTTGTCCTTTTGTCATGGAGACCCAGAGATACCAGTCATCCCTCTTCAAATACTTCTCAATGCCCTTGCGTGCCTCATGAAACATTTCTAACAAGTCCGGTTTTTGCAATAGTATTGAACCCTTGACTAAATACTCAAAATACGAATCCACACCGCTGCCAATGCCGGAATCTTGAGCAGTCCAACGTCCGGTGGCAACGTCAATGTGATTGCCAAACAGACCGATTTGAGATCGGTGATTGAACAGGGATTGCAACGCGTTCATCGCCACCTCCTCATAGATTGGATCCCCAGTTAGCCTGCTCAGTGTACCAAACTCCACAATAAACGTGCCAATTCCAGCAGTACATGTTACTGTGGTCTCTCCTTGAGGTATTCCATTTCTAAGGTTCACTGTGCCATATGGCATTCCAGTGGGAGTGTCGAATGCAACAATCAGCCTTTTAGCAACATCTTCTGCTAGCATTAAGAGAGGACCATTACATGGCCAGCCAGGCTCTAACTTAATTCCAGATCTACAATGATTAGATGCTTGTATTGTTCATTGGAATTGTTCACTAATTAAACAAGTTACTTGTGAGACAAAAGATGAGCACTTAACAGTCCTCCAATAATTCTAATATTGGTCTCAAAAACAGACACATTAATATTGGAATCAAAGTTTTCTTTGGTTGTTAAAATGTCAACAACTCTTTGAAATTCAGTATAGTTACCCATTATGGCAAGGGTGTCTAATGCATCAATTAGTGTTAGTGAATAGCTAAAAATTCAATTATTATTCATAGCCAAGTAAAGGAGCAAACAAAAACACTCTTGGTCTGCTAATACCTTCCATAAGTATCAATTCCATCACAACTTATGGGTCTCAACTCATCATAAGGATAAGCAAACTTTAAATAACTATTGTAAGCATGATAAAACATTTCTTTCACTTCATCCCTAAAAATGCAAGGGTACTATGTCATTATTATTGAAACAAATGCATAACAGTAGCAAATACAAACCTAAATTTTAGTATTTCATCTTTGTTGTATGTCCTCAGACCATGCCCATGGTTGCATATTAATATAATAAAAATGGTGATGAGTTTTATTAGCTTTGCTCTTCTCATTTTTGACTGGTGAAAGCTAAGGGAGAAAGTAAATAAATATTTAAATTCGCTAGAAACATTTACACTTTTACACCACACGGCCACACCAACCACACGTATGTACACATGTACACTCTCGCTTGACATTTGAAGAGAAAATATGTACAACATAACCAAGTTCTCAATCTCAGATTACGCCGTACGGAGGAAAGAGGGGTATCGGGGTGCGGGCGCGGCGGGCGCAAACATTGTATGACATGCTGATATTCCATTGGTCCACATCATTCTATCGCCAATCAACAAAACATCCTATTCCGTGGTAATTAGTACATACATCGTACGCGTTATAAAAAGACACGCATTAGATTATTTCATCTCTTTATTACACCCAGCGACCCAGCAAGACTGCTACACTCAGGTACATAATATTTAGCCAGATATACTATATCCACGAAATGGATACAATTAAACAATTGCAAGAATCAATTTCTTCAAAATTCACATGGGAAGTGCTTGAAACCATTCTGAAAAAGCAGCACAACAGCGATAATGTAGAATTGATAAAAATAACGTTCGGTAAACCTGCTAAAAAAGGCGATTCTTATTTAAGTTGCATTACGCGATTTTCGGTTGAATACTCTGGAGAAACAAGGTATTAACAGTATCAATTTACTTTAGTTAATCTCCAGATTATTTAATTAAACAATCTTTTTCAGTGGCACCAGTAACAACTATGAGTTGCATGTGATTGCGAAATCATTAATTAAGAATATTGCACAAAGGAAAACATTCCGCAATTCCGATTTTTTCACCAACGAAATTGTGTTTTACAAAGAAGTTTGGCCCCAACTTGATGCATTCCAAAAAGGTGTTAAGCCTGTGCAATTATTTGAGGAAATTCCAAAGTAAGTATATAAATAAAATTAAGCTAATTTTTTCTAATCTTATTTTCTACAACTTATATATGTAATATATATTGTCGAATTTATATACATAGTTATTTGTATGGACACTTTGATGGATCAAATGATTACATCCTTCTGGAAGACCTCTCCTTCCAGGACTATCAGGGTTTTGATCGAGCTGGTGCCCTAACTTTTGATGATGCTAAACTTATTTTGAAAATCTTGTCACGCTTTCACGCGCTTGGTTTTGCATTCCGAGAAACGGATCCAAAATGGTTCGAGGAAACAGCTCTGAAATTAAAGGCAAGTCAATTTAATTCAACATGGAATTATGTATTTTTGATATTAACGTGTGTTTTTACTCGCAGGAAACCTACTTTCATGAAAACATCCGGACCTGGTATACCAAATTTCACAACAATCTGAAGAATATTACTCTGGACGCTATACAACGAGAGCTTCCAGAGATTTACGCAAAGAAAATACAGGAGATTTTTGCACGCGATATTTATGGGTATACCTTTTTTCTTTGTTGCTACAATTATTAGTTTATTAATTTGCATGTATTTGACAGAGAAACCATACAATTGTGTTCTCCATCTGCAAATTCGAAATTAAGGACAATAACGCACGGGGACACTTGGATGCCAAACTTCTTAACTCGTTATGATGAAGCAAGCAAACCATTGCATTCGGTGATGATCGATTTTCAACTCACTAGATATTCTTCTCTCGCCCAGGATTTGCATTTATTTACCTATGCTTGCACTGATGCAAACTTGCGTGCCGAACGCTACGAGGATATGCTGAAGTATTATTGCCAGGAGTTTAATGAGTATTACGTTCAGCTTTGCCCGCATCAAAAGAAGAACGGCCCTGCTTTAAGTTATGATGATTTAATGGCTGAATTGAGATGTAATGGGTTGTTCGCGTTATGCATGGGCATGGAGGCTAATATAATGGCGATGTTGGATGATGACGAAGTGTCCGATTTAGATCAAATTGAGGTTGGTAGTTGTATGAATTTAATTTCTTGTTGTGTGTAATACTTATCACATATTGTATTTGCCTTAAGGGAGAGGATGCTCTGCCCATCGATGTCGTCTGGATTGTAAAGCCGTTGAAAACCAAGGAAAAGAGGAGCAAATTATCGCAGTGTGTTAAGCATATGTTTGATTACAATTTCATTTAATAAAATTTACTTTGTGATCATGTAGCCCGTGAAAACAATGGCATAAATACGAATTTGCAATACAATGATAGTTTAATTTGAATTTACCGCTTATTTTCGGTATCCAGATAGAGGGCGCCACGATATGGTCACTGATTGCTGTTTGTTATGTTATCAGTGTTATCTGTTATCCTTTCTAATGTCAGGAGTTTTCTTTCTTTGCGTATCCGAGCAATTAACGATAATCGCATGCTAAAAAGTCGTGCGGAACTCCTCAAAGTATTGAACTAATTCTAACAAAATAAGATATTTGCATATAACCGACGCAAGTGAAGTAGAAAAGTTGTTGTTGCGTGTTTGGAGCTGCGCGAGTCCACGGTAAAACTAGCGAAAATGATTACAACAGAAGTTCCCAGAGAACTAAAATGCAAAATTCTTACCAACCAAATGCAGATGAAAGAAGCAATATCAAAGCATCAGGTAACTGATATCAACTTACTTTTATATGTATGCATTTCGCGTAAATCGCCTAACCTAATGAAGATTGATGAGAAACTTGCTCAACTTTCTGGCCAGAGCATTTACTAACTTTTATTTTACATATTCATGAGCAAACTTTATTATAACTATAAAGCAATTATGCTTGATTTATTCTTATTGAAATTGCACTGTTTTATTTATAGAAACTGGTACTGCGGATGAAAGAGGTTAATATTCGATTTGTAAGTGTTTCTAACAATTGAAATACAGGTTTTTAAGTGTGACTTCTTTATTTAAATAGGTGAAGCAAGTGCAAGATTTAATTGGTGAGACTGAACAACAAATAGTTATTATTGGGTTGGAGCAAAAGGGTCTGGTGGAGAAATTGAGAAAGGAGCATAAAGCACATCAACAGCGAGAGAAAGCAAACATTATTAAGAATGGTATAGAAGATCGCCGCATCAATTTGACCAACTCCTTCACTCGCGCGAGAAAACAGCAAATGTATGTTTAACTTTTCAGTTGGTTCATTAATGTAATATTACTTTTGTTCTGCTTCCAGACCATCAAGCACTAATCATTCAGTGTCACCATCTGATGAATCAGACTTAATTTCTACTCCTACAACACCAGAACCAACCACATACAATCCAATCAACCCACAGGACATTAGTCAGACTGAATTTCTAACTTACTTTGGTCTTGCCACACATGATGTCTTCAAGGAGATTCAAAATAAGCGAGCAGAGAGGCGGAAACGACGACGGACTGCAAATCCACAATTTCTCTATACTAGAGGATGGGATATGTCTGTAAGAAGATAATTTATTTGTTGTCTATTGAAGTCTCATTGGGATTGTTTTTTTTTTTAATGTTATGATAGAAGCGAAAACGTAATGTGTATTTGGCATCAAATGTCTCGCCGCCGAACACTCGCCAATCAACAAAGAACAAACGCAGCGGCTCGCCGGCGTTCAAGTCTTCCAGACCTACGTCTCCCGTTGATTCTAAGAAGACCTTCGGCTCAAAATGGCCCAGCGACCTAACGATTGAACGTATCAAGGAGGAACAAATGTGCACGGAATGCAATAAGCCAGATAACTTATTGGGATGCGAAGCATGTGGTTGCGCTTTTCATGTAACATGCCATAATCGTCCATTAAGTCAAACACCGCGACACTGCCCTAAATGTCTTAAAACAGTCCTCGCTCATGAAGCTGAGGTGAATGGTAAGTGTGCGTTCTTGAGGGAGATCTCCTCATTTTCGATTTACGATACGTATTATTCTTGTAGAAAAATTGCTTCTGCGCTCACAGCTCGTTGAAAAGAACAAAGAGTTGACTGGCGAATTGACCAAGCTACAAGACCAACATTCCGAGTTGGAAGTATCACTGAAGACACAAGATATTGCCAAGAAGGAACTGTCAGCCGCTCAGGAGACTGTCAAGACCAAGATTGAAACGCTCGTCGCCTTTATTAAGTCTTTTCACAATGCAAAGATGCGCAAATCCGAAGAATCGCCCAAACTAGAAGATAATCCACAATCTGTGGAAACCGTGGATTCAGAGGCATCACACATTGCGATTTGTGACGCCGTCGAATCGGTCGACTTGTTGTGTGAAGAAACACTCAACTAGTAAATAAACATAGAAAATTACGATATTTCAGTATTTTTAGCAAATTTTTTTGGGGTTTTATTCTGTCCATATGCGTTTAAAATTAATGTATGTAATAAGGTTTCAAATGCTACTCGGTAACTTGTCAAAGAGGGAGACGATCGATCCGTGCGCGCCCTTGAAAGCGCGAGCCGGGACTCGCAATTGCGCACAAACCGCCCGATTCCCGACTACAATATTTATAAGCGTCAACCCGCAGTATTTACGGCAAAGTGCGTTAAGATACGACGCGCGTACGATCTCAATACCAAGTCTTGCTATGGCACTGTCGCTGGGCAACTCGCAGGTGCGCCAGAACTTCCATAAAGACTGCGAGGATGCAATTAACAAGCAAATCAACTTGGAATTGTTCGCTAGCTACACATACGTGTCAATGGTACGTATTGGTTTACGTAAATGGTTGTGTTTGTAAACACCAGGAACATTTCCGCCAGAGCGTATTGCGCAATATTGCGTATTGCTGTGCAATACGGTAACTCTACAAAGTGTGTTAAATTTAGATTTGCTAAATAACTTTCGCGATCGTAATGCCAGATGCACATCGTCTAAATATTTGCTCCAATGAAATTGCATATTTAAGTTAATTTAAGTTCTATGCTTGTGTAGCTTTTAGTTTATATTTTCATCAAATACATATGATTGTTAAAACTAAGTTTTTAACTTTTGTTCATATTGATACTTGTTTTAAGGCGTATCACTTTGATCGTGATGATGTTGCATTGCCCGGCATGCACATGTACTTCAAAAGGTGCTCGCTCGAAGAGCGCAGCCACGCTGAACTGCTCATGGAGTACATGAACAAACGCGGCGGACATATACAGCTCGCAGATATTCCACCACCTGAGAAACAAGACTGGGGACACGCGTTGGATGCCATGCAGGCTGCATTGGACTTGGAACGAAAAGTGAATGATGTAACACCTTTCTCGTCCAAGTTTTTATTCAAATTCTTAATGAATTGTTTGTTTTAGTGTCTATTGCATTTGCACAGCGTGGCATCGGGACACATGGACGTCAATCTTTGTGATTTCTTAGAGACGCATTATTTGCAGGAGCAAGTTGATGCGATAAAGGAGCTCGCCGGACATGTGACCAACTTGAAACGCGTGGGCGAAGGACTTGGAGTTTACCTCTTTGACAAAGAATTTGCCGAAATCGAGGGGGATGGGGCGGGTGACTAAGGAGAAGACACAACCATATATAGCACGCGAGATCTGATCGATCATAGCTCTTACCGATCGATACTCTTAGAATTTC
This sequence comes from Earota dentata, assembly GCA_027574905.2. Taxonomy (NCBI): domain Eukaryota; kingdom Metazoa; phylum Arthropoda; class Insecta; order Coleoptera; family Staphylinidae; genus Earota; species Earota dentata. The sequence continues at coordinate 2,939 of JAODGB020018667.1, read as the reverse complement.
ATCATGTTGTCATTTTGTTTTATTCAACAATACTCAAATATTATATATATGTACTTTGTTTGATAAAAGTCAATTAATGTCAGAGCAAATATAAAACTATAAATTCTAAAATGTTATCGAAGGGTTTATTGCAAATGTGTATGATAAATTTTAGTAGAAATTTAAGCAGCAAACCAACATCAGATCTACGTATTTTACCCGCAGCGACACATCGATATTTCTGCAAGAACGTGGGTGAGCAAAAGAAAAATGATAATAAATTCCATCGCCACTGTTATCATGAGGAGAGCGAAAAAGTGCTCAACGAACAAATCGAAGCGGAGCTCAATGCCTGCTACACCTACCTTGCGATCGCATCGCATTTTGGACGCAGCGATGTGGCTTGGCCTGGTTGTTACGCATTCTTTTTCCAAATGCATCTGGAGGAGTTAGGACACGCTCATAATTTGATACGTTATCAAAACATGCGCGGGGGTAAACTAGTTCTGTGCGGACTGAAAGAAGTGGAAGATTGCAATTGGAATATTCAACAGAGTCTGGAGCAAGGATTGCAGATGGAGAAACAAGTTAAAGAGGTGGGACTTTTAATATTTCTTCCGCTGACGATACATTAAAGTGCGTTTTCAGAAACTAGTGGAGGTGACACTTGTTGCCGAAAAGCATAAAGACTTCTCCCTGTCCGATTTTATCGTGTCAGATTACATTCAAGCGCAGGAAAAGTCAATCCAAGAGTACGCACGTCTGCTGCAACGTTACCACTCAATGAAGGGTTGTGGTCATTGTCAATGCACGGACTTCTTATTTGACAAGGAACTGCACGCCCATTTCTCACACGAAACAAATCAGGACGAGCTAAAATTCACCAGTGATGAGAAGGCATACAAATGACATGTCACTTCAGGAAATCATCGTTGCGTAATAATTGCACACGACCGTCCCTTTATTTAATTAAGTAACATTTATTATTCATTATTGCAAAATATATAGTTGCCATCTCTCTCTTTTCGCAATTGCACCTCGGTGCCGTCGTCGGCGACGAGTATCTTGTGCACAAGTTGTTTGTGCGCTCGCAGGGTGGATTCGTGCTTGCACAATTGGTCACAGTATTCACATTTCAGCGGCGTGAAGGGAATGTGCACAGCGTTGTGTTTGTAGAGCGACGAGTACTCTGTGAAGCATTTGCCGCATCCGGCTACCGGGCACTTGTAGGGCTTCTCCCCCGAATGTATACGCATATGATTTTTGAAATTTGTCGCCGATGCAAACGCCTTATTGCAATCCTGATGTGTGCATTGATAAGGCCGTTCGCCGGTGTGCGAACGAATGTGGACTTTGCGAATGTTGGTGGTGGTGAAGGATCTATCACATCCTTCAATGGGGCACTTGAATGGCTTCTCGCCGGTGTGAGTGCGCACGTGTTTCTGCAAATCGCCGGATGTCTTGAAGTGTTTCTGGCACACCATGCAGCCGTAGGGCGCTTCGCCCGTGTGCGTGCGCAAGTGCGCTTTGAGCGAGTAACCAGTGGCAAAAGCTTTGTTGCAATTTGTGAACGGACACTGATAGGGGCGACTTCCAGTATGATTTCTCATATGTACACTTAAATGATGTGTGGATGAATAAACTTTATTACACCCATAATAAGAGCAGAGGATCTTCTTCTCTGGCTTGGGGATACCAACTTTTGGCTTCTTTTCAGATTTCATATTATCTATCAAACTTATCCACAATGTATTGTTAATATAGGCACAAGTGCCATCAACAAGTTGGACTTTCCAATAGTTTGTTTCTCCATCATTAGCTGCTTCAGACTCATTATCACCATCATCAGTAGTATCCACATTGCTCAGAACTGCAGTTGGTTCTGATTCTTCAGCTAAATTCCTAACTTCCTCAACTCCTTTAGCTAGACTAGCTTCTATTTCACCTTCCTCTTGAGCAACACCAATCAATTCGGGATCAAATGTATAGTTTTCATCAACATCTTTCAAAGTGTTGCTATCTCTCATATACATTTGTCCATCTTCCAGCACAAACTCAATCTTAGGACACACAAGTGGGTCATATTCATGGTTCAAATCATCAGGATCAGCATACTCTTGGGTCTCTGCACTTGTCGCAGCACTATTCAATACAACATCTGATGACACAGGTTCCACCAAGTACATGACTTCTTCATCTTCTTGGTCCTCATCTTCCTTGTTACTAGCTGCAGTATTGATGAATTTGTAATCTCCAATGTCTGTCTTGCTAATAAGGGAATCATCATCCTGTATAATTGTGAAGTACTGGTAGACCGCCTGCTCGTCCGAGTTGTTTTCAACTGCAAATGAGACAAGATTGTTAGTTCGCAACCTTTTCCGATGGCTATTACCGTAATTATTAGTGTAATTATTGATTCAAATGGCTATGATAGGCTTAAGTACGTGTTTCTGTTCATGCTGTTCGTGATTTGCTCGCGTTCAGTTTATGTAAATATCTGTGATACGGCAACTTTGTTTAGTTACGTGTCGTGTTTAAAAAGTTTCAGAAAGTTGCTCGACAAATTCAAATCAACTTAAAGTCGAACTAAAAAAGGTATGATGGGAAATTACCCATGATCAACAAGCCGAGTTTGCGTTTCCGACCTTTCCAACTCCGACCAACGCCGACCAACACTTCATCAGCTTGCTACTTCGCTGTCACGGGCTTGTCACGGGCAATGATTATGCAAACACATATGTACTTATTCGCCCGATTTGTCCCGACGACTCCAAACGGTGAAAAGTTGAACTAATATGGTTTTTGTTTAGCAGAGTTCTAAACCGAATTTGACGTTGTTTAAAATTCAAAATGTATAAATTTGTACAATTCAAGACACATGTGGCCTTAATTTATCCAAACATGCTAAAAACATATAATCCATACTCTTGACAATCAGGCTTTTCAGACGTGTTCTACAT
>JAODGB020018579.1:0-45217 GCA_027574905.2 Earota dentata | reverse complement strand
GCCCCCAGCGCGCCCCGGCCCCCTGGGCTGCAGCCCGCCTCTCCCGTGCGCCGCTCCCGGACGGCCGCGCTGCTGCACGCGCCCCACCGCGCCCGCCGCCAACATAGATTGCCTGTGCGGCGGCAATTCGATGGACAAGAAGAAGAAGGGCAAGCTGAAGAAGTCGCGCACGGAGGCGGACGCCGCCCATCCGCGCTTCCTCATGAAGCCCGAGGACGAGGAGGAGATGAAGAAGTACGAGAGCGAGCACCACTACTTCTGCTCGACGTGCAAGATCTACATCGCGCCCACCAACCTCTCGCTGAAGATGCACTTCAAGGAGGAGATCAAGGACCACCCGCCGTACGGTATGTGCTACTATTGTAAGGGCGACACGTTCGAGTACAAGTTTAACGGTAACATCCGCTACTACCACAACTGTGCGGACTACCTAGCTAAGAAATGATTGCATTGCTCGTTTCGCGCACGCCGCCGCCGCTGCAACCGGCGCCCACCGCTGGCAGCGACGCTAGATTGCGTGCCGCGTAGTCGCGTAGCTGATTTCCGTTTCCATCTTCCGCTGGATGAGCTCTCATTTGCGCCAACACCGACACCCGCCACGCCGGCAGCGGCCTGGCGCCGCCGGGCGCTGGCGTTCATCTCATCCCACACACGACTGTACTGTACATACAGCCTCTTTCTTCATTTCGCTCGTTCCTGTCTCTTGATTACGTTCCGTTTTTGCGTTTTCCTATCCCCCCCCCCCCCACCCCTCGACACTCACGTATACCATCATCTTGTTTACTCAGGCTCTCTGTGCGATTAGTTGTTCGATTTCGATTGTGCACCGCATCTCTTTTGGGTGACGAAAAGAGAGTACGTACGAGTTTTGTGTTCAAATCGTTAAGACTTTTTGCAAACACCACACACACACACACTCAAACACACACACATACACACAGCATCAATTATTTAATTCAAATAATTGAAGTGTGAACGGCGCATGCGCGCTCCAAAGACGAACACTAACCAAACTCGCATTGCAAAGCCGATGCAGACATTGCATGATATAACTGCAAACTTCAAAAATCGCTCTCCTAACCTCTCTCGCTCGCTATTAATAGTTATTGTGTTTGCGTGGGCAAGCATAGTGGTGGCATGCAAGCGCGCTCACGTTTGAAACTGCGCTCGCGAGCGGTTGTGTATGCCCGGCTCACTTCACCTGTCAATTAAGCGTCACGGCAAAAAGGTGCATAGGCCGCCCCTGCAGGGGCGCCGCCGGCGCGCCGCGCCGCGCGGCGTATAAATAGCAATCGCGCGCGCGCGGCGCTAATTAATTTCTTCCGGCTTCTTTTGTGCGGGCGGGCGCGCGCACTAAATTGTATTAAGTGCGGAGATTTCTGATTTACAATGCGCTCGCACGCATGCAGCGAGATAAAAGCGGCGCGCGCGCGCTTGATCCATCCGGCGCGCGCGCGCACAACAAATCAAGCTATTAATCACCTACATTGTCGCAATTCTTGATTAGCGCCACTTTTCATACCCGGCTATCTTGATTCGCCCGGTGCACGACTAATTCTATAATTCTGCTCCCGTTTTTCGTTTTGTGTTTGCTGTCCGACATCGATTTTCCCCCCTTGTTTACCGTTGCAGCACGTTTCAAACGCCCGCCAGTCTGTAAAGTACCAATGCACATATTTCAGCCAGCGGGGCGGCGAGGGGGATTATCAATGTTGCACAATGCAGAGCCGATTATCAGCTCAATTTTTCATTATTACCGCCGCCGCCTAATCCCGGCGGGCCATTTTACATGGCTAATCAAACGAGTTATGTTGCCGCAGCACTTAAAGTAATTAGGTGCATTACAATGCGGCGGCCGCCCGCCATCGCATTGCATCGCTCGAAATAATCATTGCCGAATCGCTTTGAGCGCTGAAATCGTCATGCAACCGAAGCACGCCGCCCGAAAGAAGCGGATGATACAATTGACACTGCAAGTGAGTCATGCACACACGATAACTCCGATGGGGGAAACTCTTTGGGACAGACCATCATGCCATCCTAGCGCAGCCGCCGTTGGTTTCGCTCGAAACTCTTTCCTCCTGCATTCCAGGAACATTCCGCACATGGCTGTAGTTATATAATGTCGTGGCTGCGTTGCTTTTCGAACGAACACACAGATAATTGATACCAAAACGAAACAAAACTAAAAATAACGTAAGCATACGCGAAAGCAAAGTTGTAATTATACGATGGAATCAGTATTATTAGTTAGGTACTTAGTTCTAAACGCGTTTTGTGAACAACCAACCAAGTTAAGCATGAACGCCCTTTGATATAAGTTGATGTTTATATTTTACATGTGGACGAGGAACAGGGGCAGGTTTTTTAAGCGATGTAATCAATAATTGATGAGGATAATATTCACTAGGCATTTAGGACGCGCATATTAGGGTTGTTTTGTTGGGCGGAGTGCGGTAAGCAAGCCGGACACGAAACGGAAGACTTCGTGCGCGTACTCGTTTTGGAATAAGCGCGCAGGTTTTCTAATTGAGACGAGATTGAACGAATCACTGATCGATTGCATTTGAAGAACAAACCCAACACAAACCCAGTGTAACATAAAGTACATACGTAGATGATGTAAGAAGCTGATGGAAAAATGATGAAATGAAAAATTTGCTCACTGTATCGAAGATATACATTGTAAGTACGTTTAAAACATGATATGTATAGTAAATGATGAAAACCAACAAAAAACACACATGATATAAAGTATTATAATTATAATTATAATTAAAGCGCATTTACAAATTGAATTTAATGAAGCAAAAAGAAACCAATTGATATGGAGAATTATGAGAATTCTAATTATACCTATATTATACATTTAATAACGATACATAGATAAACGATAAGTAATGCAAGTGCACAATACATTTTACTGTAATTAAGAGATCAATGTTGTCGTCACATTCCTTCCAAAAATGATATGAGAAACCAAGCAAACTCCTAAACAACATAAACAGTAATCAGCAACAAAAAAAAAGAAGATAAATTGAAGATTTGAAGATGATGCAAACAATTGTACTCAATGCTCGGTTATTGTATTGTAATTTACTTCCGTGCATATGGATAAGGTTTTAAAACGCACCTTACAAAGATGTTTTAAACTATGTAATATTTGCTAATTGTTACATTCGGACGGTTCTCTCTTAAGAATATGACATTTGCATTCGCAAAACCAATTGAATTAGGTAGGCGAGAACTATCTGGATGTCTGGCGCGTTCCGCCGCTGCAGTAGCCTGCAGCATGTATAGAACGAGGGCGCAGAACTTAAACTGACTTTTACAGAACGGTTGTGGTGAAAATTAATAATTAAGGCGGCGTCGTTCCTTTTCGGCATCGACTCCTTTCCTCGCCGCGCCGTGCATCATTGATTCGCGCGCGCGAAACGAATGGGACGCGAGCGCCTGTGTGATGTAATTTTAATCAGGACGATTCCATAGGCACACACCCACCCCCCCTCCACACACACACACCCCGCTCTAGTCAGCCCAGCAGCCTGTGAAGCAGTAGCATTCGGTTTTTTTTCTTTGTGCGCACGATAAACAAGACACACCTGCAGACAACGCTAAACATTTTCGCCGCGTGCATTGCGAACGAATTGCAGCTCGAACGCGCCTGGAAGCAGGCGCTGCCTGCAAGCAAGAGGAAATAATGAGGATGCGCCTCGCGCTTAGTGCACTTAGAGTACCTTTAACATAGTCTTTGATCTACGGATGCGAGCCGGGTAAATTGTATTTGGAGGTATGGCATGATATTGATGCGGATGGCGCGCACTACAAAGAGGCGGCGTTATTTTTTTAACTAGGGGACTGCCGGCGAGGATGAGCGGATGCGGCGTTGAGTGCGTGGGCGATGGGCACGTGCGGACGCGTAAGTGACACGAGATGAATTTAATTATAGATAGCGCCTAGCCGCCTAGGGTAGCCGTTCGGCGATACTCGATGATAATCCATAAGTTTCAACCGGCACACACAGCCACCCAGCTGGCCCCCCCACCGCGTTTTTTCCCCCGAGCTGGAAGGTGTGTTGCGAGGCGGGACCGGACGACAGCCCCATATGAAATGCACTTGCATTTCCACAGCAAAAAATAAAAATAAAAAGATAAAAACAGCCAACAACATAGGGAACAAGTTTACAGCGTACAGCGTACGGTACGGAAACAATGCGGTGCTCAAAGCGGTAGCCGCACGCGATTCCGCGATGACGCCGCTGCCCGCATTCCGCTTGCCAGGCATCACCTTCGCCGCCGCGTAATGTCTTTGCGATGTTGATTCGCGCGATACAAATGGGGATTGTGATAAAGTCCAAATCTGCTTCAGCCGGCGTATTGTAACCTATGTGCATTTGTGCAAACTCGCATTGTTCTAGTCCGCGCGCGCGCCCCCCAGTCAATTTGCGATTGATTGAACATTGGGCGCTCGTAGCCGTTCCCCTGCCTCCCCTTCCCCCCCACCTGCCAGCTCGCACCCGCCCGGCCGATTTGCGTGCTTCGTGTTATCTGTTATGATTCGCACCGCCGCTGACATTTCCCAATTTTCTGGTTTCGGTTTCGGCGCGGGCGGCGACGTCGGCGTCGACGCGTCCCCCCCCCGGGCCAAACACACGGCGCTGAAATGAGGTTTCCGATTGTAATATATTTTTGTAAATTGCTTATCGCAATGGGTTGGGATAAGTGATAATATTCTATATTCTATTCTAATATCTATTTTATCGAAGGCAACCAAATGATGCATAAAGAAATTATAAATGAAAGTACAAATTGTTAATGTATGATAAAAAAAAAACAAACGAAAACAAATGATGGCGATTGCACGAATAACCAGGCAAACGCGCGCGCGCATGCGTTGCGATCGTCGCAGATGTGAGGCAAGAGACGCAACCAAAACCAAAACCAAAAAATCGCAAGCATAAAAGAGTAAAAGATTGTAGCACTATATTTATTTTTTCATAGAAATGAGTGGAACACTGTAATAATAGAAAACAATCAAAACGCGGAAACGAATACCACATGATGAATTACCTAGATGAACAAATAACAATTACGATACCTAATTAATACCTAACTAACAAGTTGAAGGCGACTCAATCGACACTTGCTTTGATTCTTGATACACATCCCACACACACACACAGGGAGACACAGATACACAACGGACACACACACACACACACACACACACAAAATGAAAAACTAACAAGTACAGCAAAGAAAAAAGTTGAATGCTTCCATTTAAAATTTATGAAATTGTTATTGAACATAACGAATAAAGGGTTAGTTGATAAATTATTATAAATGATATTTAATGAAGAAAAAACCGTGAATGAATTATAGATAGTGATTGAAATTATGACGATGATAACGGAACGTTTATAAGGCAAATGCGAATATAATATTTGATAATGTTTGATTCGAGGACGAGAGGAGACGTATTTTAGACACAAAGTGATTATTATTGGAGTAAGTTTTTGTACCCGGCCCCCCTCTCTCTCTCTCTCTCTTACTTGTATTGTATTAGTTGTTGTGCGTTTGTTCATTGTTCATTGGTCGACGTGACAGAGGCGGATTGTTAATGTCCTTACCGTACACTACCGTACCTTATCGTATTTATCGCAAAGAAATAATATATATATATATATATGATGAAATGATGCATATTACAAAATGATGAAGATGAAGATATATTTCCAAACAAAAAAAATGTTAACAGAGATTACAAAGCTTTAATTGTTATATGTTACTCGTTTTCTGTATTATGTCCTGTATTATTGTATTTATTGACCGAAAATTTGACGTGTGAAAATTGTGAATAAAGAAGTAATAAAATTACTCTTTAGCAAACAAACAAAGCAATTATGGTTTCATTTCTCCATTGCGTTTGGCCTAATTTTGTGTTTTGCAGGAATGTGTCAACAGTCGGGCGGGCCGCAAGTTCAAGAAATGGCATTTTTATGATTGCTCTGACGTGACTGCGCCTTTCTAGGTCTGCGCGCTCTGCCGCTTCGATATTGCTTTGCAATATGCGCCGATGTGGTCGGCAATTTAAATTCGCATTCAAATTCGGCGTAGAAAAATCCGCGCTGAATGCATTCCGCGCTTCAATTTTATTTGATTAAATTTGATTATTATCGTTGTAGTGCTGAAATGTTGCGCAGTACTGAAGTAGACGTTAATAAAATCCGATTGAATGCAGTGCGAAAAGTGCGCCCGGTGCAATTATTGCCCATTCTCATGGCCGGCGCAATTACAATTCTTGCCAATTGAATCGATTTGCAAATTCGCTGCTAAATTCATTGCAAAATTCATTAAAATCAAATTTTCTCTTTTAGCGCGCGGCGCTGCGGCGCATTTTCAGCGGCTCGTGATGCAGTCGGCAGGTTTTAATAGCATCAAGATTGATCTTTGACGAGGTTTATTTGTGGAGTGCACTTCAAGCTTTACAGGTTGCCGGTCCTCGAGTTCTTCATTTGCGTGTGCGCCGCGATGCCGCGCATAGTTTGCCGGCGAAAAGGTCAGCCCGCCGCGCTGGCGCGCAATCAAACGCGAAAGACTTTCGATGCGTGGTGATTCGCCGGCGCGGCGTTTCCATGCGCAACGGTGACACCGGGAGGAGCCCTCCCCCCGCCAGCCTGCACCGCGCCGGCGGGCGGCAACAATTATAAATGAATATTATTTTTAGTTCGACGCCGCACTCGCGCTCGCGCCGTCCGCTCCGCATTGTTCCTTAGCGCGCGCCCCGCGAGGCATCGACGCACCGAGCGCTCCCGCAGCCGCCGCCGCAACGCTGATTAAAGTCATATCTCGCGATACTCGCGCGTTGATGAAGTGACTGCCCGGCGCCGCTGATTGTGGACGTCCGCGCTAAAGTGCAGCGGCATTCAGCGAGAGAAGACTTCGACGCATCGAGATTGCTGCAAGATGTTTGCTTCATTCACCGGTGAGTTTCGCCAAACTTTTCTTACCTGTTTTTCAGAGTTCGATTGTTTTCATTTGCCATTTTGCACGCTTTTAATCCGCTGATTGGGCACGCAACTTGCGGCCTGCTCTCAATGCATGCGATCAAAAGTTTTGTGTGTGTTAAATTTCCATGCATGATGCGAGCGTCAGGTTTTTAAGCTCGGTATTAGCGCTCTATACCATTTTAATTGCAACAGGCACGGTTTAATGAACCAATTATTACTTGCCGCTTATGTGGAGGCGCTCTTGCAGCGCAATTAATGAGCGCGCTTTGCTCTCGGTTCGAATTCGCTGAACACCTCGGCAGCGGAATATGATAAATACGGCTATTTTTGTCGATTGCCTTTGTCTCTCAACTGCGCATCGGATTTCAGCAACAAACTACCGAATATTTTACTTCGAAAATATGCGAGTTTATTTAATACCGATCGCCCAAAAACATTTTTCCAGCGAGCTTGGATTTTATCAAAGCGTTGCGAGTTACGGTATTTTTATTCAATATTTATGCTGCCTTGGCAACTCCGTTAATGTATAGTTTATAGTTTTGAGAACTATTCGGCAGGATGACGACGTGTTATGCGTTGGAGCACGCTTCCAGTGATGAGTAACACCTTCGCATAAATTTACAGCAATCACTAAATTTGAAAATTGCTCCTTTTCCGCGAATTTGCTGCCGAGCGCCGCGAAACTAGCGCAAAGCCAACAACCAGTTGCATTTCTATTTCGGTTTTCCGCGCATAATGTTCTAATTTTAAAAGCGTAATTTATGTAAATGCCGCCGGCTCATTCAAGTCGGCGTCGCCGTCCGCCGCGATGGCATGGGCCAACTCTAACGCGATTGTGCGCCTAATTCGCGGCGATTAAATTGATTAATTAACAAGCCGCGCTGGGGCGGCGCGGCGGTGAGTTCGTGCGGATGGGCCGCGCGATGCATATTTATTGTTTTCCCGCATGCCGCCGCAGGTAATTGCCCACCGGCCGGCCGGAATGCCTCGATTATTATATCACCGCCGCACCAGCACCACGCGCAAGTTGAGCATTTCGTTTCCGCGCCGGTGCGCGTTGACCACACCGGCCCGAAGTCGGCGACGTAGTTTTTCTTTACGCGCGCGCGCCGAAGATGATGTCATCCGGCCGCAAGGCTGCGCGCTTACAACATTACAATGAAATCGCGCGCATTCACCACATCGGCACGCCGCGCGCGCTTCTGCGCGCCGCTGCGGCTGACCTTGCGGTGCCGCCGCGCCGCGTAATGATCTCATAACGTAGAAATTGTTTATTTTTAACGCCGGCGCGTAAACAAAATCGGCGCCCCAAATGGGTGTCGCGATCGACAGCGCCGCATCGACGGGCCCGAAGTCCTCTTGCGCTGATCGCCGATCGCTCCGGCGCGCATTGCGATGCGCTAAAAATACCGCCGATGTGCGCCGCCGCCGCCGCACCGCGCCCGGCAAATGCGCGCCTGTTTATTAATGAATAAACGCGGCGTAGCAATTTTTGGCAGCGCCGCCGCTTCGAGAATGATCTACTTTCTACGCGCGCGGCGCGAGCGCCGAAAGTACTTCGGAGCTGCGAAGTGAAGTACATGCGCGACAATTGAAAAGGCACTTTTCGGACCGGTAGCCTAATGGCAGCCGGGTATTTTTGGACCTACATAGAAATGTTAAAATACCGAAATGACTTTGTCCCCATCCAAGTCCAAGTGGGCCACGATTTGTTTTGATACGCTGCCCAACCTCACTTTCCCGTCGCATTGGTTGCGTTATTGTTGGAGTAATTTGTCGGATCGATGTGTTTTAGCCTCCCTGAAAAGCTTGGGCTGCAAAATAGGTTCGGCGTTTTCGAGGAAGCGGGCCGACGCCGTCGAGACCGTCGATGAGCGCGCGAAGGCTGCCGATGATGAAATCGCCGCGACTGCATCCGCCGCAGATGACTTTGCGAAAAGTTCAGGTAACTCTACTGAATTCCCATCGAGATGTATTTTAGGTTTGATTAATGCTTCCATTTGTATTTATTGTGTAGCGCAAGAAGCAAAAAATGTAGCGCGATCGGTGCAGGATGAACTTCGTGAGGCAGAGAAGGAGGCAGCCAAGGCGGGCAAGGAGGCCGCAAGGGAAATCGAGCAAGGCATCAAGAAAACCTCCGAGAATGTGAGCAAATACGCGGCGGAGACTCAGCACGCCGCCGCTGAAGGCCTGGCCAGGGCTGGCACAACGCTGGACAACAAAATGAAGCAATCCGGCGACGCTGTCAGCAGGACGGCGTGGTACGTGCGCGACTCCGTGAATGATAAGAAGGATGAGGCGGCCACTGGGCTGCGGGCTGTGGCGGAGTCGGCCGATCACAAGTGGAAGGAATCGTTGGACCAGGGCGGCAAGGCCATTGATGGCGCGAAGAAATCGGCTGGCGAGGCAAGAGATGCTACCGTCGCTGGCTTGAAGTCGGCTGGCAAGGCGATCGATGACAAGGCGCAGGAAGCAGCTGGTAAGCTAGGCGAGCAGCTCGACGAAGGAAAGAAGGGTTTCAATGATGGCGTGAAGAACCTGGGCACTCAGATGCACGATGCGAAGGTGGCAGCTGGCAGCAAGATGGACGCCTTCGGGCAATCCGTGAAGGAAGGTGCGCAGGAGACAGCGAGCAAAGTTGGACAGAAGTTAGATGATGGCAAGAAAGGTGTCAGCGAGGGTATTGCAACGGTAGGCAACCAAATGCACGATGCCAAAGTTGCAGCTGATAATAAAGCCAGCGCTTTCGGCCAATCGGTAAAGGATGGGGCCTCAGACTTGAGCAAATCTGCGCAGGAGAAGAAACAAGAAGCGGGCCAGAAAATGGATGATTTGGCCAGGGGAGTGCAGGATAAGCTGGATAACACGGCCCAAGCGCTAAAGAGGAAGAATGAAGAAGTCAAGGAAGGTTTAAAGGCGACTGCAGCTGGTGTTGGTGACTCGCTGAGTGGCGCAAGGAAATCTGCAGAAAGGCAAGGTCAGGATTTCGTGACTGCTTCCCATGATAAGATGTCCGATATCGGTACTGGCATATCCAAGGGTATGTCAAATACTGGAAAGTACCTGGCACATCAGAAAGACAACTTAACTGATGATGCCAAACGTATGGTTGAGGCGACCGGGCAGAAACTAGCTGACTTGGGCCATGCTGCCAGTGACAAGAAGAAAGCTTTAAATGAGGGTGTCCAAGCTGGTATTAGTTCAACTGGCAATGCATTATCCGACCTTGGCAAGTCTGCTGAAGAGAAACGTCAGGCGGCTGCTGAAAATATCAACAAGGCGGCTTCTAACTTGTCCGATTATGCCAAGGAGAAGAAGGATGCTGTTGCGGATGGAGTTCATGGTACCGCGACTAGCGCAGCCAAGGCTGCCGAGGATGCAAAGACCGCGATGGGCCAGGGACTTGCTAATGTCCGCGATAGTGCCAATCAGAAGGGTGAAGCATTGATTGCGGGTGTTCAGGGCGCGGCAAGCGCCACTGGCGAGAAGTTATCAGATGTTGCCAAGGCCGCTGAGGAAAAGAAGAATGCGATGGCTGAAGGTGTCCAAGGAGCAGTGGCAAATGCCGGAAAGGCGGCTGAAAATGCGAAGTCCTCGGTGCAGCAGGGCTTTGGTAACGTCATGGATAGTGCGCAGCAAAAGAAGGAAGCTTTGGCAGCGGGTGTTCAGGACGCCATGTCGGCAACTGGGGATAAGCTGTCCAATGTTGCCAAATCCGCCGAGGACAAGAAGAATGCCGTGGCTGAAGGAATCGCATCGGCCGCAGCTAGTGCCAAAGACAGTGCCAATCAGAAGGGTGAAGCGTTTGCTGCAGGTGTCCAAGGAGCAGTATCAGCAACAGGTGCGAAGCTATCCGACGCTGCTAAGGCTGCCGAGGATAAGAAGAATGCGATGGCCGAAGGGATCTCCACAGCTGCGAGCAATGTTGGCACGTTCGCCGCTGAGCAACGCGATGCTGCTGGCAAAGCTGTTCATGATGGCAAAGCTTCGATCCAGGCTGGCATTGGAAGCGCTGTGGACACTGCAACTCAAAAGAAAGAGGCTATGGCGGCTGGCGTTCACGATGCATGGGCTGCCACCACTGATAAATTCTCCGATGTGTCATTGGCAGCTGAGGAAAAGAAGAACGACATCGCTACCGGATTATCGAACATGGGCCACGCGGCTGAAGATAAGCGCCAGGGAATGGCTGAGGGCATGAGCGCTGCCGCTGGTAATGTCTCTGCATACGCAGCGCAGAAGCAGAAGGAAACCGTGGCGGTCATCCGCGGAGCAGCTGCTGCTACCGACGAGATCATCCTGGATGCGGCGATGGCCGTCGAAGAAAAGCGCAAGAGTGCCGCTGAAGGCATGCACAAAGCCGTGGATAGCGCCGGCCAGTTCGCAGGAAATGCCAAGGAGAGCATGGCGGCTGGTTTGGGCTCGCTTGGTGCGGGTGCCAAGAGTGTTGGCGCAACTATCGGGCATAACCTCTCGGAGGCAGCCAAGGCTACCGAAGAGAAGCGCCATCAACTTGCCGAGGGTATCAGCAGCGCAGCTTCGAGCGCAGCACAGAACGTAGGCGAGAAATTGTCCGATTTCAGTAAGTCAGCTGAAGAGAAACGACAAGCCGCTGCGGAGGCTTTGCGCAATGCCGGCCAGGACGCTTCGCAGAAACTCGCCGAAGTTGCCAAGGCGACTGAGGAGAAGCGCCAAGCAATGGCGGCAGGTTTACACCAGGTTGCTGATAGTCTGGGCAACAAAATGTCAGAGCTAGGCAAAGCCGCTGAAGAGAAACGCAAGGCAGCTGGGGAATACGTTTCTGAAAAAGCCTCCGTATTAGCGAAAGTCGCTGATGAAAAGAAGCAAGCATTGAGCGAAGCCGCAAGTCAAGCTACAGTGAGCTTATCGCGCAAGTTATCCGACGTCGGCAAGGCGACAAGCGATAAGATGTCTGCTGCTGCGCAGAATGTGTCCGATTATACCGCAGAAGAGAAGCACAATATTGGCAGCGCATTGTCTGGTGTCGGCCAGGCAGCCGAGGACAAGTCCAAGTCAGCTCTTCAAGGCTTGAAGGATGTGTCGTCCAGTGCTGCGCAGTCAGCGGCTGGCCGGAAGGACGCCATGGCAGAATCCCTCTCCAACCTCGGCAAAGCCACACATGATAATTCCCAGGCGTTTGTGGGCGGCCTCAATACGGCAGCATCAAACACAGCACACAAACTGAAACTCGAGGAGAAAACGACCGCCATGGCAGAAGGCATCAAATCCACTGCCGGAACTGTGCAGAAATCGCTTGATAACACGCAAAAAGCGATGGTCGAAAATATCGCCGCTGGTGCCAGTAACGTCGCACAGTATGCTGACATCAAGAAGCACGAAATGGCGGAGAATGCAAAACAGATGGGCGAGAGCATCGATAACAAAATGAAGGACACAGCCGCGGCAGCCAACCAAACCCTCCACGGTGTTGAAGACACAGTTAGCAACACGCTGAAGAGCGTAGGTGAATTCTTCGATCATTCGAAACAAAGTGCGGAGCATTTCCTAAGCAATGCGAGGGAGCAGGCTGAAAGGGAAGCGGATGAAAGCGCTGAGGCCGCAGCCGCTTTGTTTTCCAAATCTGCGAATATATTCCGCAAGTAAAACGCTGGTATAAATGGCATCACTGATCAAACGATTGACAATAACCCCCACACTAATTACTTTTTTGATACTATGACTTTTCGAAACCAAGAAGAAAACCATATGATGTACTTCGCGCTTGCAAATGCTGGTTACGTAAATTTGTATTGTATTTTGAGCCAATTCGTTGTTGTTGAATTTTTGTTTAATATTTGTCGGTATATTATGATTTGGCGTCCATACATGTACTATGTGAACTACGTAATGTAATGTGTTAATTAATTTATATCGTTTTAAAATTTAATACAAAACCATGAACTAAGAGTTGATTGCCGCTTCCTGTTTTCCTCAACTTACCTTCGGCTTCTTCTGCAATAATTGCGACACACAATTTATCGCTAGCCTTATTTCGTCATCAAGCAAAGAGACTTCTTAAGATTTATTCCATCGTAAACCCCGTAGGTAAGTGGAAATGTCTGAAAACGCAGTTTTGTGCCATTATGCAAAATTTCAACAAAAAAAATAGTTATAAATTCAAATTACATAAAATTCAATTCTTCACATGATTTCCACTGAGATTTAATGTTGATTTGATACAATTAGCGCTATCTGCACAGAAAATAAGCACTTAATGTTAATTCTGTTAACCACTGGTCAAGTCGACTAAGGAATGGGGATGGGGGTGAGCAGACCCAACGACCGAACATCCTTCCTGTTTGTTTCGAGTTCCAGCGTATAAATGCTTTATTAAACAATGAATGTCCAAACATTATACTTCTTAAATATGTAGTTTACAACCTCTCTGAAACTGGGCCACAAGTTTATGCGAATTACAAACTCGCCCATTATAGGATATCCTCATATGCTCGTGGAATAATATACTACATAAAACGAAGGATAACGGCATCCTTGAGGAATTACGAAGGATTATCTCTCCCATATTAATATGCATGTCCTTAATGTACTAAGAGACTGCGCTCCGCTTCCAAGTTTTGAATTCCGACAACAGTGCCTCTCTCAAGCATTTACTAAACTAAATCTATCAGATCATATAGATTATAGAAGAAAATTGATTTATGAATCTTATCACACCGACCCACATTAAAAAAGAAGACTTTGAATGTGTTTCGCTGATAATACACCATCGTAGTGTGGATATAACAGTAAAACATTACATTTCTTTAATTTATAGTCATGTTGAAAAGTTTTCTATCGTTTCTGGAGAAATCCGGCACTCCCATAGTTTCTATATGATACATCTCATCGTCGAGAAACGTCAAATTTCACACCATTCAACCTTCAACATCAACGACATCAACAAACACAATCGAACGCAACAAACTTTGCTGACCCAGCGTGGGAAAACAATCAGCAAATGCCAATTAAGCGTGCGTCGGTCAGCGCTCGAGTGATCTACGTGCGTCGCGGGGGCGTCCATCCGTCCAATCACGCCGAGGTCCTTGGCAGCGCCGCGTGCTGCGTTCCCGGAGTGTCGCCGCCGCCGAGGATGGGTTAGACGCGCGCACCACCCCCGGTCTGGGTCTGGGTCACTGGGTGGTTCCTGTGCCGCGTGCGCCCAGGATGTCCGGGCATGCGGTCGTCGTGTGGGAGTACGAGCACCGCGCCAACTACTGGAAGCCGTACAGTCCGGCGGTCACGCAGCACCTCGAGCGCGCCAACGTCAAGCAGCTCACGCGCGTGCTGCTCTCCGACGCCGACCCCCAGCTACTCAACTACTACGTGAATCTGCGCACGCTAATGCAGGAATTGGAGGACTCCCGTGAGCATTCGTTTCAATTTTTTTCCCGTCTTATACCAACATCATAATCTCTGATCTCATTCTGATTCTTATTAGATATTGTGGTGAAGGTGCGTCGAAGATGCTATCCACAAACGTCGCCCGCCGGCAAGGGCGCCAAGTGGGAAGTGGCCAGTACTGATTGCAGCAATGAGTGGCATGCATTTGATATGGATATTCAGTGTTTAATTGAAGAGGCATGGGCAAGAGTAAGTAACGGAATTAAAATTGAAAAAATGGCAACTAAACTTTTTTTGGTCCATTTTAGGGAGATCTCACCATTGATATGAGCAAAACCCATTTGGGGTTTCCATATATCATCAACTTCAGTAACCTGACACAAAAGTGGTTGACTAATGGGTATATTAGGAATGTAAGGAGAATTAAACAAGCACCTTATCCTCTGATCAAAGTTCGATTGGAAGAAATGTCAACAGTTATAGGTAAAACATCAACATACTTATTATTTCTGCTTTTTGGTATGTGGTATTCATTGTTGTCAATAATAATGCATGGAAACATTCAAAATTCTAATTGGAATTCAATAAATTTGCTCAAACACTTTAAATGCATGTAGAAGGAAAAGTTTGAAGGTTGCAGGTTTAAAACAATTGAATAATGATAGTTGTTTATGATTGCATTGTGACTAATAGCAATAACTTCAGTTGTTTTAAAACTTCTTCAGTTGTTTTTGCCATCCATATGAAGTAGGGTGTATGAAGTATGATTTAGATATCATTTTGATTGATGATAAATGCATGTAGAAGGAAATTTTTGAAGGTTGCAGGTTTAAAACAATTGAAGAATGATAGTTGTTTATGATTGCATTGTGACTAATAGCAATAACTTCAGTTGTTTTAATACTTCTTCATTTGTTTTATACTTCTTCAGTTGTTTTTGCCATCCATATAAAGTTGGGTGTATGAAGTATGATTTAGATATCATTTTGATTGGTATTGTGGTGATTAAGTGTTACCAAGTGCAATCAATAGTGAGACCCAAAGTGTGATAAGTCGAAGCGAATTAATAGGTTCCGTTCGATTACTTATGCTAATAGGGCGCAGCCCGCGACAGCAATATAATTTATTAATAGCACCGCGGCAAGCGCGCTGCTGCAGCTGTAAGAAAATAATCGTAGATTATTGATTTTTTTTCCAACGCCGGAGAACCCTCGGGCACGTTGCAAGTGCCAGGCAATCCAATTCATAAATCTAAATCCTTCGGGCATCGCGTTCGAGCAATCGTGTTTGTATCGAAATCGCGCTCGGCGCTGGCGTGTTGCCAAGACAGCCGACGTGCCGCTTTGGCCACCGCCGGCAAGCGGGCCGGGCAAACACGCCGCGATCGTGCCGCCGAGCGGTTTACCAATCGGGCATTCGGCGCGAGACTGAGTGGGTTTTGTTTTCGCCTCTTGCGAATTGCGCTCGCGCCAGTTGCATCACGCAGTCCTAGTCGCTTGTTGCGCGCTCTGTGCTTTTCTGATGGATCTGTTCAAATTTCGCAAATTGCGCGAATTAGGGCGCCGCACGGCGGAGGTGCGCAAGTCGACGAGGAACCTCGCCAACTGCGGCAGTCCTTCCGGCGGCAAGAACCAGCACAACAACAACGTGGTGGCGACGACCAACGCTAGCGAGAAGAAGAACGCGGCGGCGAACGGCACCGCCACCTCGGGCAAGAAGAAATCCGGCTCCAAGGGGAAGAACAACGATAGCATCAACCTGGCGAAGGCGATTTTGCATAATTTGAATATTTTCGGTGAGTTGCGTGTTCTACTTTAGTCAACGTCAACTTTCTGGCTCTAGTTGAAACGTTTCCGGATCGACACGTGCTGATTTGCTAACTTGTTTAACTTTAATGAAACGTGACAAACAGTTAGTGCTTATTGATAGTGTGTGTTCATGTCGAATTCATGGTGCACCGCGCGAAATTAATACACGTCGCACGGTCGATCAATATCGGGAGTTATTTTAGTCGATTTCTGAGGCACTTCAGTTCAGCCACAGCATGAATTAAAGATTTTATGTCCCGCCTGCAGAGGGCTGTAAAACAAACGGCTTTCTTTGAACTTGCAGGCCACAAATCAAACAACAGCAGCAGTAATAACAATCCCGCGCCGCAGCCGAATCACAATGCCAAGCGCAAGGACGCCGCGTACGTGCTGGACGTGGACAGCTCCAGCATCAAGTCGGGGCGGCGGCCCTCGCTGGACACGGTCTCGACCTACTTGAGCCAGGAGAGCCGGGAGAGCCAGGCGACCGTCTCGACGGCCGATCTGCTCACCTGCGTGCCGGACAGCGCCGGCGGCGAGGACCGCCACTGCTCCGATATCGTCGGTGGGTACAGCTCATAAATATATATTAAACAGCAGCGACGAACCCTTTGGCATTTCTTTTTCTCTGGCCTTTTTGCAGGAATCGACGACGCCAGCTCCATTATTTCGAAATACGTGCGCGTCTCGAACTCCGCGGAGTGGGCACCGCGCCAGCCGTGCCCCTCCTGCCGCCTGCCGCTGAAAGCGTCCACGATCGTCGTCGCGCTGCCATGCAATCACGTGCTGCACCTGGACTGCCTGAACTACTCGCTCACCGAGCAGCAGCAGCTCGGCGCGCACATGCACATCCAGTGCAGCGTGTGCGGCTGCGTGTTCGGCGAGAAGCACGGCAACCAGCCGGTGGGCTCGATGGATTGGTGCATCCAAGACCGCAGTCTGCCTGGATATCAGAACTTTCGCACGATTCAGATACGCTACAAGTACGCATACATTGAGAAACAATCTGTCAAATTGTTTTCGATTTCTCTAACTCTCGACTGGTATTCCGTTAGATTATTTTTTGACATTTTTTCACCAATTTCTTCGATTGAGGATGTATTTGTTGCCAAACAACGAACGATTAATTTATCATGGCCGGTCAAACCCATTGTCAAATCAAAAGAATAAGGAAACAAATGACAAGCAACAAACAATTATTTTATCAGCCAATCAGATTGTTTCCGCGGAAAGAATGTTAGGTAACTTATTTCCACTATACTAATGTTTTGATTGGCTGAAACGCGCACAAGAGATTGGAATTGCAAGTTTTTACTGACACTGGTTTTCAGAAATGTCAAAAAATAATCTACTCAATTTATTATTGCTTTATTAAATGTATACGATTGTTTGTATGGTCTAGCATACAGAGTGGCATTCAAGGCGATGAACATCCGAATCCAGGCCGAGAGTACTACGCAGTCGGGTTTCCCCGCACCGCGTACCTTCCCGACGCGCCGCACGGCCGCAAGCTCCTCAAACTCCTGCAGATCGCCTGGCATCGCCGGCTGATCTTCACCGTGTCGCGCTCGCACACCACCGGCTGCGAGGACGTCGTCGCGTGGAACGTGCCGCACAAGACCGAGTTCGGCCCGACGACCAACGACGCCGGCTATCCGGACCCCAACTACATTCCCACCTGCTTCCGCGAGCTGGAGGCGCTCGGCGTGATCGAGGACGACGAGGAATACGAGCGCATCATGATCAATAGATGATCGAATTGCCTCTCTAGTTGATAATTAACATCTCAACCGTAAACAAAAAAAACACGCTTGCCATGAACATTGAACCCATGATAAGCGGTATTCTAGTAAAAATGTTGCAATTATTCTAAAATAGGGTCTTCCAAGCTGACGTAACCGAGACGAGCAAACGTTTGATGACGATTTTGATTAGCATTGTTACCAGAATCACTTTACTATTCGTGACAAGATCACCTATGAGCGTAGAAACGTAGTGCAAACGCGTAGTATTATACACTTGCAGTATTTCAGCGGCGGAGCGAACGCTGATGAATATTTATAGCCCATTTCAGGATGCAAACTTAGTGAAAACGGAGCGATTGCAGGCATTGCAGCTAAAAAGCTTTATTTATCTGGCGGTGAGCAATACGAATGTGCTTTTAATTTCTAATATAAGATAACAGAGAAGAAATCATATTGGTATTAAAAAAAAGAAATCTAAAATATTTATATTTTTATATAAAAACAGAGAGACAGGAATATGCAATTATTTTACGGTAGATTCGTAGGGGATGTAAATTCTAAACCTGTACAAATCGTAGATGTTGTCCGCGGACAACACACGCACTCTATACACTACTAAGTGTCTTGTTTAATCGTAAGAATTAATATAAGATTCCAATATAAGAATAAAGACTATCAGGTGTTTAAAAACCCAATAATTTTTGGTTTTCTACTTACTACTTACTAATTTTCTTTTAGGTGTTTTTTCAACCTTTTACTCGGTGAATCTACATGTTCCTGACGACAATAAATACTTTCTAAAGTTGCATTTTGTAGCTCACTGTGGAAATGTAAGATCGATAACGTTCTGCCTGTTAAATTCCAGCCACTCCTCGTATTTTTTGCTCATTTCCTCATCGAAATTGCTGGTATTTCCAGTCTTGCCCTTGCGGATGAATCCCTCCTCGCCGTTGATGCACACGCCGACCTGGCCCAACAAGTCGAAGTTGACTGATTTGTTGTTGCGGAAGTTTTGAATGCTGAGGTGATCTTCGAGCTTCTCCACCTGGTCGGCGCTCAGCTCCACGTCGAGGAACGACGCGAGCTTGTTCAGCGTCGCTGGGACATTCTTATTCATCTCCTCGTAGAACATGAAGAGGACGTTGGGATTGTCGCGCTGCTGGTAGCCCTCTTTGATGTGCTCCCAATATGGTGTCCATGGTTCTGTTCAAAATGATATTAAATTGGTGGGGGAACTGCTGCCGCTTGGCGTGCTTACGCAAGTTGTTCGAGAAGTATTCCCAGTACGTGCGCCAGTCCTTGTTGTATCCTTGCGTCCGCATCAGGCGATTGAGGTGGTAGAAGGACACGGACACATCTTTGGGATTGCGTGCCACGTAAACAATCTGCAAGGGCAATCAGCAACGTTTTAAATAAATATGTAAATAGCGTGACTTATACTGCAGATTGTGTGCACGTTTCGCGTTTAAACAGCGAACGACATCAAGTAGAACACAGGTTTATTGCACAGTTTGTTACCTTGCAGCCGGAAGTGAGCAAACCCGGCGGCAGCAGGCTGAAAGGCATGTGGCTTTTGATGAAGCGCCGACCTTTTACCTTCTGCAGCTCATCCCACATTGGCAAGTCCATGTCCTGCACGATTTGCACCTTGCCGTCGTCACCGGCGTTGCGCTCCAGCAGCTCCGCCTTGACGTCCTTGTGCACGAAGAGGCTGTACTCGAAAAATGGCACGCGCTGCAGAAGCGGCACGCGCGCGGCGCCCTCGAAGTCCAACTGGTTGCAAAGTAACCACACCATTTCTTGTGTCCATGTAGTACCTTCAGAAGTTCGTAATTTACATTAGATTGCCAGCTCTGGATGTATATGAGAAGACAACGATTGTCGGTTACCTGAGCGGGGAAAAGTGACCACCCAGACGTCGTCTTTTCGCACGGGAAAGTTGTAAATTTGTTCAGCATCGCGGAGATATTTGTGCGGGAAGAAGTACTTCTTGGGTCCCACCTGCACAAATCCTGTGCGCTCACCTACAAGATGGAAAACACGCACATAAAGTTCACTCCTGGAACAGGATTTTATCTTGTTGTTCATGCATGATGCAATCTTACTAAGCGTCTAATTATTCTAATAGCTGTGCTATTTTTAGTTTTATTGAGCTTAGAAATAACATTTTTTCCTTCAAGAGGTTTGAACTTTAAATTATTTTTAAACGTTACCCGTGAAATCTTTCAATAATTGATCCGTCGTCGCCTTATCAACCAAATTAATCTCGTACGGAAACGCCGGCTGGGCATTATCGCTGCGGCTCGGTTCAGACGGGGGCATCTTGAATCGAAGATGATCTACTCAATGCTCAAGCACTCAGAATCCCAACCGATTATCACTCGTCTGTCGCCAGTCGCGCACTATGCGATTGAGTATTGCAGTTGTGTTTATACACTCTCGGTCTGCTTGCGGCGTATGTTCATGTCGCTGGGTGGCTTGTAGGAAGAGTCCGCTTTCTCAATAATTAAATCACCTTTTCGTCTGTGTGCCAAAAAAACGCCAGGCCATGCGAGTTGCGAGACTGGTCAAGTCGAGTGAAAGTATAATAGAAAAAGAAAGTATGCCAGAGTTTATATGCAAGACCGGCATGGATAAACAATATGAATCTAAAATATAAACAAACAAATTGCATGCGACGCAAACCAGTCCCAAACATAAATAAATAGTTTTTGCACACTGCATTGCAGGTGTTGCGCAAGTGTGCAATGCAACCGCTTTGCTTTTATTTTGCATTTTAGATTGCTGAGAAATGCAAACTACTGCAGTTTACGACACAGTGCATAATTGTTATCTAATGCGCATTATGATTATAGAGTTATGTTAATCGAGTTCACTTTATCAGCGTGATAGAATTTTTGTGGCGCTTTTAATTGAATAACGACGAAACTATGAGGAATATCAATTTAAATTTGACAGTACTTATATTAATCTGCGCACTTTTCTCTGTCTCTGTTTCAATTTAATTTAAATTCAATTCAAAAATTCAGTTTTGCGCAAATGTTTTTGACTTTTCTGCACGTGTTGCGCATTGTTTATCCACGACAAAATTGATACTTATCATGTACAATTTTTTGAAATCCTTATCAATAAATCTGAATATATTCGTAAAACAATGCGATACAGAAATTTTATGTTTCATCTCGATGATGTTTTGTTTCATATTCATGACGTTTCAAATTAGCGCACCTGTCATAGCATAGACACGTCTAACTCGTGCTCCTCGTTCTCTGCAGCTGAAAACATGGATGATTTGGATGATATTGTAAATCGATTTGGCGCCATCTTGTTCAATGTGAACACGGACCAAAACTATTTCGACTCGTGGGCGGCATTTGTCGGAATATTTGTCGAATGGGCCAATGAGTATCCCGAGAATGAGAATGTCCAGAAGGCGAAAATGTTCAAAGTAATGCTCGAGGCATGGGAAAAGCAATTCAACATCCGAGGGATGATGAACGACTACAATCAAGAGAGTTTTGACGTTGGAATACAATTTTGCCAAAGTGTAATCCAAGCCGCCGAAGCCGCCGAAGCCGCCGAAGGTTCCGAAGCCACTGAAGACTAGATGCAGTCTGCATCAATTATATATTTATATTTTTATAATTATATTTTTACGCAATATACGGTGATCATTATGGTTAAAATAAATCTGTTTCTGATATTGTCTATTGTATTTGAATAATTAGCCATTTGTTTTTGTTTGTAAACTTTTCCTCGAAAGATTGAGGCACAATAGCTCTCCATACTCTAACTAATGTTGTTTTTGAGTGAGTCGGGAATAATCATTATTGGATTAATGAGCGGAGGGAGCGAATATGATATTCCTGTTTGTTTTTAAATCAAAGCAGGTCGTTGTTGCTGTAACGTCACCAGGCTTGATAAATAAACGACGAGGAAGGCTTTGAAACAATTGGGGCAACTGCCATTGAGATACATGTGTCAAACTCATTCGTGACGTGCTCCATTTGTAATTTTCGGTCCCACCAAGATGGGTGCGTTGTATTGCTCCCTGCTCAAAATCGAGGAAGACGATGATGACTTTTTCAAGGCCTATGTAGAATTCGGCTACGCTCTGCTGGAATGGTTCAGGAATGATCCCGACGTCGAGTCGGCGAAAACGTACAAGATACAGCTGAAGCTATGGGAGCAGAAATTCCTGCGTCGCGGCTTGATGAACGAGCGCCATCAGAAGCACATTGATATTTTGAAGCGGTTTTGCCAAGATGTGATTCAGCCGGAATCTGATTCGCACTAACTATTGGACTGACTATTTAGATTTATGTGAAGAAAATTCTCATTCAAAATATTACTAACTCCCCTGCAGTTTTCTGAATCGTGTTTTTTAACGTAGTCATCATACCGGTTTATGTTTGTGATTTACATAATTGCCAACTTAATTTGACTTCATTTTAGTTCAAGCAAAAAAAGTTACCACAAATGAACCAAGTGAACGTTTGCTAAAACAGATTCAAAGCTTTGGAAGTGCCCGAAGAAAGCGCACAAAAATTAAAAGAAATTTAGTGCATTTGCCGTCGCGTGTTTCTACAATTGTCCCCAAAATCTCCCCAAAATCTATGAATGGTTGATCACCTTAGAGCTGCCAGAGTGCTCTGGCTAGAATTGGAGCGCAGTTCCGATTGCACTTATCTGCGTTTACGTTTGAAAATATGCCATTGGAATAGTTTTTAAATGTGTCGGCGATTAACTTATCACTATTGGCTATTGTATAGACTTATAGATACCAGCAACAAAGTCGAAACATGTCTAGTCTTGATATAGGCATTAAAAAGCAATTCCAATGATAAACGCAGATAATCGGACAGAAATAGCTTAAATGACTAAATTATTAATTAGTTTAGTCTTCTTATAAAAAGCACAATGAAAGCCACAAGAAGACATTGCCACAGAAATTGTTTATTGCGATTACTGTTGTTCTTGTGTTCAATTGAATTTTGCGACTGCCAACATGAAATTCATTGTTTTTCTCGGAGTCTTCTTGGCCGGCGTTCTTTTCCACTTTACGGATGCTGGTAATTATACACTTATATAAATTGCTATCATGCATGTTCATTATGTTGTTTGATGTTTAAGCCCCGCAATTGCTCCAAGGGACTGAGACAGCTGGAACTCAACATGGTTTGTCACTCGCCGGCGTCAATCTGATCAACATCGGTGGTGGTTATTCGAAGGGTGCGGCTGTGGGTGCGAACGGAGCAAAGGGCGAACCACGTGATGCTGGCGCTGGCGCCGCGGCCGGTGGCGCGACCGGCTTCAACTTCGGCCTGGGCCCGCTGCAATACACCAATCAAAACTCCGCCGCCGCGCAAGCTTCCTACACGCAGTAATTAAGCATTAAAAATAAATTAACGCATGTGTCATATTCTAATTACTGTAAAACGGAACTGTGCAATGAATCACGATTTAAAAATGAAGAATGCTTTTACTTTATTTTTATTTTTGGTAAACAATCGATAATGAGTAATGCAGATATGTTGTTTTGATTTCTTGCTGCCCCTTAAGTACCAGTAGCTGTCTGCTGTACTTATTGCCAGGTAGCACAGGGCAACTATCGAAAATGTCGAAATTTCCAAACGCGTCAATCGGCGCGATTGGCCGCCATTCGCCAAAGGCGTGCGGTGCGTGGTCATTGTGCGTCGCTTATCTGGCGTCAGTTGGCAAGAATCTCATTAGGCGTACTCCAGGTATTAGTCAACCATTTCCTGGAATGCGACTCAATCAACGCCACCATTCACAACCGGATAACGAAGCAGATGATATGGTTATATTAACTTGAGGGGATGCGTATATAAGGCGCTTGCTTTTTTTCTGCCTACACATTCGTGCTCTTGTGTCGCAAGGAAGAATAGCTAAATCAAGGCGCTTTCAAAATGTGGGTTTCCATCGTGTTTGCCTTGCTCGCCAGTAGCGCCGTGTCGAATTCGTTCCCGCACAAACGTAAGTCAAACAGTCAACATTCGCTCGCTTCAGAATCAGTCAATTTGTACTTGTATTTGCTTAACTAATGACTTTATTTAAATGCATGTCAAGTTAACACTGCAGTCAATTGACTTAAGCTTCATTGATCATATCATCATCACTACATACTCAATACTACTTAATGCACGCCTTGGTTCGCAAAATAACAAAACACTTAATCAAGAACCTCACATGAAGGTTTTGAAGATTACTTAACTTAATTTTATTTTTTGTAGAAATTCAACATGTGAGCATTTTCGACAGTATCCCTGCCACTGCCGTACACAAAAACCTTGCATCCGCTTCAACGGCATCTTCATCGTTCGCCTCCGCTTCGTCCGCATTCGCTTCGTCTTCTTCGTCGTCGTCCCACGCAGCAAGCGCAGCTTCCACCGGATTCACACCTGAAGAAGCATCCGAGAAAATTGTAGTCCTTCCAAATTCGTTCGCCTGGGGACCCGTACTGCACCGCAATAAATTTGGCGAGTCTCAGTTATCGACTTCTTCCTCATCAGCGGCTTCCACGTCAGCTGCATCTGCAGCCAGCTCACATGGAGGTGCCGCCTTCGCAACTGCATCGACAAATGGAGCACTCTCAGTTCCTACGCCGACGAGACTCACTTTGAACCCAACAAATCTCTTCTTGAGTGGGCCTACAGGTGCAATCGACTTGACACAAGTGGCTAACTTTGCGTCGAGTACCAGTACCAGCAACAGTGAACATGCCTCAGCTGTATCTTCAAGTGGAGCCCAAGGAAACGCAGGTGCAACTTTTATTAGTACACCAACAAAACCGGTAAAAATCGCTCTGAATCCATCGAATCTGTTCCTATTTGGCCCTGCACTGGATTTTGACAGAGCCTCCTCATCTGCAGCAACTTCCGTTCACTCTACTGCAGCTTCCTCCGCGGTTGAAGGATTTGGATCTACAGGCACCATAAATCAAAAGCACGTAGCTGATACCGCTGCAACAGATGCTCACTTAGTTCAAACTGCTGCTGCTTCAGCCGTGGGTTCATCAGCGGGGCTCCAAGCAACCTCGCAGGTCCTGACAAGCTCACCAACGTCTAGACCAGAAAAGATTGCATTTAACCCTTCAAATGCGTTTCTTTATGGACCGATTGTAAACTTAGAAAATGCTGCACATTTCCAATCAAATGATGAAGTTCAGGAGCATTCAGCTGTGCAAGCATCATCGGCATTCTCTTCCACATCTTCAGCCACGTCAGCAACTGCTTCTGCAACCAATGCGCAAGCTGCCGCGTCAACCTTCATTGGATCAGATCAGCCAAAGCCCACGAAATTAATTCTAAGCCCAGCAAATGTTTTCCTCTTTGAACCTGCCCTGAGCTTGGAGAGGGTTCAGACTCTTGCAACGGCTAGTAAACATTCACAGAAAGAAGAGCAGTACTTGTCATCGGTTGCTTCTTCATCTTCGGGTGGGTCTTCAGCATCTACTGTGAGTTCCAGCTACAACCCACTCCCAGACGCAACACCTACAATCGTGAAGCTGCACTTGAATCCTTCAAATCCATTTCTGTATGGACCAGCCATGGATCTGACAAAAACATCCAACTTTAATGAGAATTTGGAAACTGCGAGTGTGTCCCACTTATCCCAGGCAGTCGCGTCATCTTCTTTTACTGATGGATCATCGCAGAGCTTTGCTAGTGTTGAAGGGGTAAACACTGTAAATCCGACTGCACACATTGCGGATATCAATCGGGCTACTTATGGAGTTGCTGATGGCTCCGGACTGGCATTCTCAAAGGTGGTGCAAACTCCCAGCAGTGGATATGGATATGCTGGTGCTGTTGCCGCTGGAGATGGTGCGCTTGCACAAGCTACTAGCGGGTACAATGGCTTTACAGAGAGCAGAGGTGCGTCTGCTCTGGCATCTACTGCTGTTGCTGACGCTTATTCTTCTGCAGCAGCTTCTTCCGCCGCTGCATCTGCTGCAAATGCTTTTCGTCATTATGCTAAAGACCATAGTCAAGTCCATGCTAATGATCAACTTCAGCAGGTCCTGGTCCTGGATGGGAATCGGGCATACTATGATGACCACATGAACCTAGGACAGTATGAGGATGGGCAGGCGTACAGTCGCGCTGAAGCGCAAGTGCATGGTGATTACGGCCAGGCCTTCGCAAGTGCCACCGCTGACCATCACTTAAACCAAGCGGCCGCTGTTGTTTATCCGGTGACACACGAAGTCCTTGGTGTGTTCCGTGATGATGATGACAGCGATATTTATGCAACGCACGAGCATGGTCATCATTATGATGAGCATGAACATGATGACCATTACGACCATGATGAGCATGAAGATGAAATCGCAGCGACTTATGGCATCTCCTTCGATGAATTCGGACCCAGGCGTGAACCCGTTGAAGATAAAGTAGAACAGCATGCGACTCACGAGTCCGCATCTTCAAGCGTGCAACAAAAGACTGAAACTGTCAAAGAAACACAGAAATCACATCAAGTTGTAGCTTCCGGAAAGATTGATTTGCATGCCGCTCAGTTAGATGACATGGACTTTGGGGAAGAAGCACCTCTAGAGGGTACTGGCTTATATCATGTTGAAGAAACAGGACACGTCAAGTCAGCATCCAGTCATTCTAGTCAATCTAACCACAGCAGCCAAACTAGCCAAAGCTCAGAAGCTTTTAACGCATCTACCATAGTTGGTGGTCAATCAGGTGAAAAGGCGCAAGCGGAAACTGCTCTCAAGCAGGCCTTGAGCTCCTCAACTTCGTCAGCATCAAGCTCCAGCTCCAGCTCCAGCTCCAGCTCCAGCTCCCAAAGCACGAAGGAGGAGCACGTCCAGCACATTCAGAACACTGTACAGTAACACCAAGTACCAAGTTCATTTCGCTTGACATTGACTCCATTTTCACGTTCGCATTGGTGTTAAACAAATAGGTACTGGAATGAAACATATAATTTCAAAATAAATACGAGATAATAAACAACTCTAAGAATATTTTACAACACTGTTTCTTGCTTAATAAATGTATAATGCATGATACAAAAAAGCCGGTTTTAGTCCTTACGCCTAGCATGATACATCAAAACGATAAAGATTTTCCGACCTGCCTAGTAAAACAAGTTGCTCGGCAAATATGAACTTTGGTCAACTGCTTGTCACTTAAAAATTTATTAGTACGAATTCCTTTGTTGGTTTAAACACTTCTGGCAGCACGTGCCTGGAACACGCGTCCTTTTTTATCGTTGCATGTGGGTTATTAGCGTTGTTAGCTATTCCCATATAGATTACTTGGAATCTCAAATAACTGACTCTACATAGCGCCAAGTTACGAAGCCGAAGTTTTAAAATTGCGTGCATACTTTCTTGATGTACTTACAACTGTTTCTACAGCTCCACAATCCGCAAATTATCCTTTCCTCAGACATCAACATTAGCTTCAATTCATCAATCATTTTTTGCGAAAATAACAACATGAACATACATTAATTGTAAACGAATCAGTATTCCAGCGATGGTTCGCGCGGCAGCGGCGATTCGTTAAGATAAATTAATGTGGCAAAAAAAACCGTTGCCAGCACATTTGTTTTCGGCCTTCGGCACATGTCAGTCACTTAATCGTCGAACAAAGCCAACAGAACGAGAAATTTCATACACACGACAACGTTGTAAAAAAAAATGAAACTGATGGTGTTGGAAGTCATCATCCGAACGCTCCAACACAACATCCTGCATGATTGCCGACCTCGTGATGGATTATCCTCCCAATCCATCGCGTTGCAAACACTCCACGGACTTTTCGGCACGCCGCACGCGGATGAAAGAAATTTAGTGGTATGTGCAAGTTGAAAGATAAAGTTTCAGGTGCCCGACGCGCCGTTCAAGTTTACGGTTATTTGCAAATTGCTACAATGTGTGTTTAATTACTGCTTTGTAGTGGGAGGTGCCCCGGCGCTTAGATGCGGCCGCGCGAACGCCAAAGTCTGCTCAAGATTAGCGTTGTTTGCGTTAACTCAACTTAACAGTCGCGCGACACTCGCGTTCGCCCAAAAAATTATAAAACGCGCGCTGTTATCCTGAAATTTTAGTCGGCGTGCACCGGCAGTGCAAGCGAGTGGTGCTGCCTTCGCGCTTAATACTCCTTAGTTTGGGCATGTGATCAACAATTGCGAGTGTGATCAGCAATTATCAAAGAAGCCAAAATGACGTACAAAGTGACGATCAACTTAAAGTCCTCCGCGAGCCTCTCCGACTGGGTTCGAAACTTCAACGTCTATTTTACGGCGTTTTCGTGTAAGTAAAACAACCTCGCTTATCAGGACAAGAGACGGATGCTAATCGCGGCACTTCGCTCACAATGGCACTTGGCAAACACTTCAGCGCGCCGTTATCAGCCGGCGATCGCGCGGATCTTCCCATGACGATTACGAATGTGTTTGGTGATTACATCACTGGCTGTACAGCGGTATTTCGATTTACGTAGTTCGGATAGTTTCGAAAAAACGCCAACGAAAGTAAAACCTAAAGCGAGATGTTTTCATTCATCCTGATCTTATCAGAACTATCGACGCTTGTGCAGCGCGGTGACCTTGGGCATAATAATCGCACATTCCCAGCATTACGGTGCTAAGCTGGTGCAATCAGTCATGTCTTGAACTTTAATATCTGTCACTGGCGCGATATTATTGACGTCTTATCTATGCTGCTTGTTTCACACCCCTTCAAATGTAAAAAACTAGCCAAACAATTGCCGTAGAGATCACGCCGTGATCATGGCGTGATTTACATTATTAAACTCATATCGCTGATGACAATCTAGTAAACATAGCTTCTAATCCATTTGAAAAACTAATACCCACATAATCTGTTTATAATTTGTTTATGTGGCAAACGAAAACCTGCGTGTTTGTGCTGGTACCACAAATGGAATCGGAATGAAAACATTAATAAGTAGATACTTATAAAAATATGTTGATGTGTTTGTCATTGAATTTATTTTTTGTTTTTCAGGAATGTTGCAATTGTTTTCACTTCCCCGTGTTTATAACGCGCTAGAGTGTTTGTCGCGCGCCGCGCGCGCGACATGTAATCGGCGTTTACCTTGCCTGTTTGACATGCGATTATTTATTAATTTCCAGACGTTATTTGCATATACGCACATACCAGACGAATGCACAATTAGATAACGCCATTAATAACGAGTGCAGGCGTAGCACGTGCGACACAACTTGACAATTATCGCATATATTTATCTCATGGTTTGGATTAACAACGATGCAATGAAATACAGATATGCATACAGCTTAAGTTATTTGAAAATATAAAAATTGTATACCGCATACATATTTGTACATTGCTCGCGATTTTGTGAGTGAATTTCATAAACAATACGTGAAATTTCAAGAAAATTTACTTGACAGTCGCTGGTTTTTGGTTTACATGACCTTAAGTAACAACAGTTATTCCCGAATAGTGATCTGTTGTTGTGCGATCTTCATGGTAATACCTGCATGCTATATGCTACTGTAATCTGTAGGTTAATTTTTGTTCGCTATTTAAAAGGTAGATAAAAGTTTGAAGCCTGTCGCATCCCTAATCGTTAGTTACGTACACTGATATCAAATTGCGCTAATATTGTCCTATAAATACCGGATCCGATCAGTTGCGCATTTTCATCTCGCCAAAATGTACACAGCATCGCGAATCAGTCGGTTCCTGCCGGATTCTATGATTTTACAATGCAGTACATGTAAGAATATATGCGAAAGTTTTTTGTCTTTTGGATTTGATTTTGGATGTGATTGGTGCTAATTCGAACGTTGTTTTAGTGAATCTGATGTCCTTCATTGCTGGCATGGCGTTCTCCTGGGCGTCCCCATCAATACCCTGCATGGACGGCACGAAGGACCCGCAGTTGAATCCACTGCCTGAAGAACTGACGCTGACGGAGGCGTCTTGGCTGACGGCGTTCGTGTTCATCGGCGCCATGCTGGGCAACCTCATCACGATGGTCATGGTGAAGAAGCTCGGCAGGAAGATCTCGCTTCTGATCATGATCGTGCCCACCATTGTGGGATACCTGATGTTCGCCCTCGCCGGCAACCTGGTCGCGTTCTACATCGCGCGCGTGCTGATCGGGCTGACGCTCGGCGCGATCATGCAGGTGGTGCCCGTGTACGTCGGCGAGGTGGCCAGCAAGGAGCGGCGCGGCGCGCTCGGCTGCTTCTTCGCGATCTTCCTCGCCACCGGCCAGGTGTACGTCTACGCCGTCGGCCCGTGGGTGACCTTCGAGACGTTCCAGTACCTCAACCTGGTGTTCCCCTGCAGCGCCTTCGTGCTCATCGGGCTCTTCGTGGACGAGAGCCCCTTCCACTTCGTGGACAAGGGCGACATGGCGCGCGCGCACGCCGTGCTCTCGCGCCTGCGGCCCGGCGCCGACGACAAGACGATCAGCGAGGAGCTGGTGGAGATCTCCAAGTCCATCGAAGTGAAGCGCGAGCAGCTCAACTACAAGCAGCTGTTCTCGCAGGGCGGGCTGCGCAAGGCCCTCATCATCGCCACCGCGCTCATGGTCTCTATCCAGGTGTCCATCATCAATCCAGTCGTCTCGTACATGGAGACGATCTTCACCCAGACCGATACCGGAATCTCACCGCAAATGTCCTCCGTCTATGTGGCGCTGCTGCAGCTGGTGACCATGCTGGTCATTCCATACATCGTCGACCGCTTTGGCCGGAAGATCCTGCTAACCATAGGGCAAATATTCGTCACCTTCAGCATCACAACGCTCGGCGTTTACTTCTATCTCAAGGACAACCACCACGACGTTAGTTCATTATCATGGCTACCCCTGGCGTCTATCCTCATCTTCATCGTGGCGTTCGCCGTCGGCGTGGGTTCAGTCACCTATGTGGTGATCGGCGAAATCCTGCCTGATAACGCCAAGAATGTGATGTCAACAATTTCAATTCTGATCAACAACATTGTCGCTTTCACCATTTTGTTCGTGTTTCCTTTGCTGGAAAACGAAATCGGATCGGCGCCGACGTATTGGATTTTCAGTGGGCTGTGCGCGCTGACGGTTGTGTTTCTAATTCTAGTATTACCCGAAACGAAGGGCAAGAGTCTAATAGAAATTCAAGAATTGCTCAGCAACTAATTACGATTAGATTTTGAGTACCGTCTCTATAAGTTACCACGTAAGTTAATATTTATCCGCCGCAGCCGTATGATTTACATTTTGTTATCGAATGATCCTTGACTTGGAGGAATAAAATAGATAAGAGCCTATTGTCATTTATTCAGTTTTATCATGCCCTAATATAATGCAAACTGCAGCGACATATCAATGCATACAATCAATGGCACTATGCGCTAGTCGATTATTTGGTTGCCTAACATGAATCTGCGTTGTACAGCGTTTTGCTTTAATGATCTCAACTTTCTATTCAATCGGTGAATCGGATAGATTCGATGGATGATGTGCGTGCATGTGTTCTCAATTATAGGTAATAACTCAAATCAAACTGCGATACAAGTACAAAATGAGCTGTCCAAGGAATTAATTAGTCCAATTTAATCGGAATAGGATTCTATTGTTACTCCAAAACTGCCATAATGCAATTGACATTTGCCACGAAAACAATTTTCAAATTCACCGTACCATTTAATAATGAAATTATCATTTTAATAATTCCCAAGGCTAATTTATACCCTTCCTCTAATTAAAACGTGGCTATCGCAATAAGCCCGTTAATTTCAGACCAGTGCGCAATAGTCGAACAGAGGCAACAAGAAAAAAAAATAATGATAATCAACTTCGCAGCATAATGATATGGCGCGGTATGCCTCCGGGATTTTGCAAGTCGGGGTGGGCCGACCACGCGTGGTTTAGTTTTATTTCCGTTGGTGTTTGATCAAAAGGCTTGCCATCTGTACCACGCAGTTATTTATTAAAAAACCATTCTGGGAATTAAAACCCAACCCTTCGTGCGTCGCAGCGCGTCCAGCGCGTGCGAACTATAAAAGAAGAGCGCAAATATCCGCACAATGTCAGTAGTGGCAACACGCCGAGCGACACGTGCTGATTAGATCGCAATGACGGCCGATGGCGGTGGCGCTGGCGAAAAGGGCGACGTGGAGCGCAAGGACGTCGAGGAGGGTGTCGCCTTCCCGATACAGCGCAAGAAAAAGTCGACGAAGAAGCATCCCGGCTTCGGGACGAATCTCGCCAACTATGTGACGGAATACACGGAGAACACCAGCTTGCACGGGGTGCGCTACTTGGGCGAGAAGAAGCGCAACGTTTTCGAGCGGTAAGCATTCGGATTCGGGGGGAATTCATGCGAAAGTAATACCCATCGTGACATTTCCTCTTCATTACCAGATTATGGTGGCTGACGGTGTTCGTCATTTCGCTGTACGTCTGCGTCGACTTAATTCTGAAGACGTACCACAAATGGGACAGCAGCCCGGTGATCGTGAGCTTCGCCCAGAGCCCAACCCCCGTGTGGCAGATACCGTTTCCTGCAGTGACGATCTGCCCCGAGACCAAGTCGCGGCAATCCATTTACAACTTCACCAAATACTACCACAAATTCCTGGCGGAGAACAAAACAATGACTCCGGAGCAGTACGTAACTCTTCTTTGAAGTTGCACTGTTCTTATTATTTGTTTGCACGTTCTTCTTCCTAGAATAAAGATGTACCAAGAAGTTAGTCTCGTGTGCGACAACCACCTGCTAAACGAGGGCAAGAACACCACCGACTACAGCACGATCGATTTCCTCGCGAAGATCGCCCCGCCCTTCGACGAGGTCTTCTGGAGTTGCAAGTGGACGAACGAGAACAAGACCTGCGACACCTTGTTCACGCCGGTGCTCACCGAGGAAGGCGTCTGCTACACGTTCAACATGCTGGACCGGGACGACATTTTCACCAACGAGGTGTTCCACAACAAGGAGTTCTTGCATCATAACTTTGACCGCCACGGCTGGACATTGGAATCGGGATATACCAAAGAGGCGGGAAAGGATACGTTCCCCAATCGGGCGATGTCCTCGGGACAGGACGCTGGCATGTCCATGCTATTGCGCGCATTTCAGAAGGATTTAGATTACATCTGCAAGGGACCCGTGCAAGGCTTCAAGGTTTGAAGAGAGGGCCAGTTTGTAGAGGTGGTATTCCTATCGTTGTCTGTGTCTGTTGTTGCAGATCTTGCTCCATCATCCCGGAGAGATCCCCCGCGTTGCGACGCAGTACTTCCGGGCGCCGCTGAACCAGGAAATCATCGTCACCGTCAAGCCGGACATGATGACCACGTCGGACAGCCTGCGTGACTACGACCCGCATCGGCGCCAGTGCTACTTCGCCACCGAGCGCGAGCTGCGCTTTTACAAGAACTACACGCAGCAGAATTGCGACGTCGAGTGCCTGACGAACTACACGCTGCACTACTGCGGATGCGTCGCTTACTACATGCCACGTACGTACCGCAACATTCAGCCACATGTGGTGACTTTGCCACCGGAACCATGTTTTTTTTTTGCTTACGTCTGCAGATGACGAGTCGACGAAGATTTGCGCGAGCGGCAAAGCAGTCTGCATGTTTGAAGCACGAAGTAAGACCGACATCGGATCAAAGCTCCACAATATCTGACATGCGTTTTCGTTGCACTTACAGGGGACCTGCTCGCTAAACAGGTGACCAAGGGCTTGGAGTCGTTCGAGGCGCCGAGGCCCGAGTATCAGAACGCCAACATCGAGTGCGACTGCCTGCCGGCGTGCACGTCGCTCTCGTACAATGCCGAAATGTCGCAGGCGGACTTCAACTGGCCGGCGGTGTTCCATGCGTTCAAAGCGAACATCTCGGAGTTTCCGGGGTGAGTTAGAACTTGCAGCCACTCGCAAAGCGCAGCGTTGTTGATAACGTGCAATTGCAGGCTTCAAGTGACGCGCCTGACCATCTTCTTCAAAGAGATGCAGTTCATCACGTCCACCCGGAACGAGCTGTACGGCCTCACCGACTTCCTCGCCAACTGCGGCGGGCTGCTCGGCCTCTTCATTGGCTTCTCGTTCCTGTCCGCCGTGGAGACCCTCTACTTCCTCACGTTCCGCCTCTGGTGCAACATGCGGCGGCACGGCAGGCACTACTGGAGCGGCTCGCCGAACCTAATCACCAACGACAAATACGACTACAACAAGTAATCTATCTAATATGCCGCGTGCCCTATGCCTGCAAGGTAACCAAATCGCATAAATAGCAACGCCCAATGCAACTTCTAAGCGCATGGAGGATGTAATTTCACGCTAATCTGTAACATGACATACACAAGAGTATCACAATCTTATTCATGGTTCGCAATTGTGTTCTTCAATTCTTAAAAACCACAATGCACAACTTAAGTCGCCATGTAGCGCTGAAGGTATTGAATTCATTTGTGTCGAGCATGCAATGTAATACTAGCTGCTACCAAATATATGTAAATGTTTAAGCGTTGGTTTAAGTCATTGTGTAAAAGCAGTTTTAAATGACCATACATGTACTAAATACTACTTGTACCCGCTACTGGTACTGCTTGACATTTTTTCTGCGTTTTCGATACAAAAACAACAAAAAAACGCACGCACTTTCACTTTTATTTCTGAGCCGCCGCAAATTGGATTTGCATCGAGCGCACGTCAAAGCTGAAAATCGTTGTATTAGCGCGCAGTTACGTCTGCGTGCAATGTGCAATTGGCTCAATTTATATGGGAACCAGCGGAATTTACGTAACATTGTTATTGGAATAGATTATCGTATTTGGTCGGCCGCTCTTAAAGTTAAACGAGGAATAAGAATAACTATTGTTTCGGGTGTTAACAGTATCATCCATCAAGCGATGATTAAGTTCGTTGGCTGTTGTGAATGATTTTGCGTCACGCAGCAACGCACTTTTCGGGAATCTTATCAACAAAGTCCCAGCCGGCCATGGAATGGCGGTTTAGTCATCGTCATACTCATTTCGACGACGGGTGACAGTCCGGGTTGTTCATAAATTCCAGTGATTTGCAAGCCTTCCAAATTTTCAAATTCCGAGTCGAAATTTGCCAACCGCGCGCTGTTCGCATCCGAAACGCGCGCGCTGACAGGGATCGACGACGCCTTCTGCGGGGCACGTTCGGTGGCAGCGCTTTCGGCAGCGGTGCCCAGCGCTGGAGAAGGCGGGCCTCGGCGCGATAAAGTTTTCGTGCGCGCCTCTGCGCGCTAGTGTGCGCCAGTCGCGCGGCAAACTTGAACGCAGGCGCTCCGAAAATCGCTCGCACCCAGCGCTCGCTCCCCCTCAGACGCGGCGAACGCGCAAGAAGCCCCCCGCAGGCTTCGCCGACTATTTACGCGCGTCGCACGTGCCCGCCCGCATCACTTCGCCGCCTTCGCACGCCGAAGAGCACGCTCGAACTCGTTCTCGCGCCGGCTCATCGCCGCGTCCCGCGCGTTTTTCGTTTTATTCTTTCCTCCCTTTTTGGCCCGGGCTGCCTGCCTTCTGGCGAGCGTCACAAGCATGTCTGGCGATTCGGAGCTGACGTCCGTGCTGCTGCGCCGGCAAGAAATCAACGACGCGCTGGACAACGGCCAAGAAGTCACCGTCAAGTATCGCATCATCAACGTCTACTCCGAGTTCTGCGAGTTCACGCGGAAGGAGATCAAACAGTACGAGAGCACATTCAAGAAGTAAGTTCCGAACTAGATGCACTTACATTTTATTCATGTTTCACACTCGTAAAGTTTCGGGCCCGCAATAATTTATTCAGCGCGTACGTTTTTTTGAATTCATCCGAAATTATGATGAGGAGCTGCGCGCACGATAAGAATATTTGACTAAGATATCAAGCAAACAAACAAACAATGCCAAGAATTATGCACTTGCGGAGGAAGTGAGCACATTTTTATGAGTTTTATGACACAAGCGCAGTAGAAAAAAAGAAAACAACGGAAACAGGCACGCATGTTGAAGATATAAATTATCTAACTAAATAGATTTATCTTTGTCGTTCTGCATTTTGTCGCCACAAGTGCAGACGAGCCGTTTTAGCATTCACTGTTGATTTCAAATGTTAGATTACTGCTTGCATCATCTTCATCTCGAATCTACCATCTAGATCTAGATCTAGACACTCCACGTGGTGCATTTTTTATTCGAGACCTTCGAGACCTTCGAGGCACACGAGTTCTAAAGCTGTGAAGCTTCATGGCAAGCATGGCGTGACCTTCAAGTCAGACAAAACCCTTTTCTCGGCTCCCGTTGTGCGGTGTGCCCTTTGTGCGCTGAATATCGATTCGTCTTGACACTGAAACGCGAGCGGATCTGGTTCACCCAGTGCTCTAGTCCTCGCGGCGCGCATCACGCACTGCAAGACCTTCTCAATTCAAAACTACCGCCACCGCCGCTTCTTTTCTTTAAATCTTAAGACTTTAAGAGGAACTCCAAGCTGTTTTTTCTGTAGTCTACGCCTACGGGATTCTTAATGTATACACAGGATCAAGCAGTATCAAGATTGTTGTTGACATGTTGACATGTTGACATATTGATGCTTTCTTGTTAACGTTATTGATTTGCATCCAGTTGGTTGCACCCTGTTTCGTCTACCTCTACCTCTACCTCTACTCCTGCCTCTACCTGTGTTCTTAGTCGGGTCGACGCCGGTCAGAGGGCTCGACCAAAAAGGTGAACTCACCCCGTGACCGGTCGTTGGCACCTTCGGCTGAAGCCACCCCCCAACTACATTCACTCGCATGAATGATTAAATATTTAAAACCTGCCATTTTCAGCCAGTGGCAACTGTCCCA
The DNA here is from genome assembly GCA_027574905.2 of Earota dentata. Classification (NCBI taxonomy): domain Eukaryota; kingdom Metazoa; phylum Arthropoda; class Insecta; order Coleoptera; family Staphylinidae; genus Earota; species Earota dentata. The sequence continues at coordinate 8,460 of JAODGB020018579.1, read as the reverse complement.
TTTTGGTGTTGACTGTTGATAATGTTGTCGCCGAAGTCGCAAAACAACTTGTACAACATTCAAGGTTGCGTCGAGCGCAGCAAATCAATAATACCACAATGGTATTTCCACAAAATGCGCCAGCGAATACAAACACGCGCACTCATTCAGAAATCATGAAAACCCCCAATATGTCGCACTGGTTTGCAATACATAGTTCGTTCATTGTGTGACAGACCATTTCAAAATCAGTTGGATATTGAGCAATAATGCATGACGAATATTTTCTTCCGATTCATTGTATACGCTTATCGATCATGCACGCTACCAGCGATTACATATTCACTATTCACTACAACTGCATTACCCGAATGATTCAAACATCCTGTATGCGTATGCGAATGGCGAATAGCACAGCGGAATATGGAGCATCGAATAAATGTTGTAAAAGGTCGCGGTCGCGCTCATGCATGCGATGCCCACGATGTTTGTTATTGCCGCTTGCCTTCATCCGCGCCGGGCCATGGCGCAAAGAAATAGGTTACGCGCTTATTTACGTCCTTCTTGTCCTTTTACGTCGTCCAGCTTTATTGGATTTTAAATTGCAACGCCACTATCCTGCTGGCCTTAATGCATTTCATTCCGCCGGCGAAAACATCGGCGTCGAAGGCTGCATTTGGGTCACCTCCCCCGCACACTCTTCCAGTCATCCTTTTCCCTTTTAAACGCTGAAATAGCTGAAAAGACTGCAAACTAAAGCTGGACTTGGTGCATGGACGCATGGTGCAAAGCGAAACGTGCAACATTGTCGGTCCCTCAGGGATGGATTCTTTGCTTGTCCTTGGGTCGCATCCTCGTGCGATCAATAGTTCTTAACAAGTTCTTCAACTTCTCCAATTATGAGGTATACATGATGTATAAATAGCTTCAGCTCGCACATGTGCATCGCAAGGAGGCTATCACTTGATGCTTTGCCAGCCTTACGCACCGAGAGGAAATTAACTCCAGGCGCGAAGAGTATTTTCGGCTGCCAGCGGGCGACGATTGTTTGTTTACTTACAACGGCGCAGCGCTTGTTATTATGCGCGTTATTTTTCGATGGCGCATTGGCACGCTGGGCAGCCAGGATTCCGCTACGTGCAGCCGCGTACTACCGTTTTTAGCGTATGCACACCCGCCGCAAGGTCTCGCCGCACAAAAGACAAACCGAAACCAGAACGGCAAACATTCTTACAAATAACCAGAAGCGGTTATTTGTTTTATAATCGCATGCAGGCTGTAGCAGTATAATCGCATGAATTCAATCGATTTTGGTAGTTTTGGACGTTGAACATCAGCGTGGAAGACACGCGTTCGTTCGGCGTTGGTGCGACCTCACGGAGCGTAACCACGCAACCGCAATGGAATCGCCAACGCCGCCAGATTTATAAATAAAACAACGCGTTTAGTGTTATTGATCTGCTTAAAACACTTCGCGCCGCGCTCCCCACGAGCAACAATGGCGCCTTCGCCTACGCATCGCGGGAGACGCGTTCGAATGATTTGTGATTCGAAAACCTGGCGGGCCATGCAACTTAATTACATTCATTTAATTAGTTATTCAATATCTGCGCCTTCTCCCAACGCAAACACTGCCACATGTCTTAAACGCGAACAAGAGGCGAAAAGAAACTTTATTTCATTCAGGCCATTCATTTGCGGCTGCTGAATGTTATTATTATTTAATCCGGCTGGTTAATTAAGGACTTTGCTGCTTGGGATTGGGACGAACATTTCGGGCTTTATGTAATGGCAGAAATGGAATGAAACACTTTGCTCGGGCTTTTAATTGTTGAGCTGTCTCGTTAGCACTGGCAACAATAGAAATGTAGGTACGACTGGTGCGAGTGCGGAGCAAATCTTTGGGAACAACATCCACATTGAGAGCACCGCACAACTCAAGCCGCAGGTGTCATTACACATTAAACCGCTGATTGCGTAAATGACAACTTCAACACGTAGAAAAGCCATTTCCATCAATTCGATTCGAAAGTGAATTCCTCGTCCTGACAACTGACAAACCAATGATTCATTGCGCATTTTCCTGCAACATTCAGCCCGGCTAATTAAGCGCGCCAATGTTGCAGTAGCATGTGAAGTGGCTGTATTTGCCTAGCTATCTTCGGCTGCCGGCGGCGCGCGAGAAAAGAAAGTGGCTGCGATGGCGGCGCTTCACCTGTTCGGAACTCACACTCGATGGATGCGCCCGCCAGTCATTGTGAATTGATGGGAATCTCCAGCTCCGAATGGAACGCAAAGCGTAATGTAATAATGATACGCTGCGCTCATCGCAGCTCATTTATTAAAAATGAATCGATCGAAAACCGTCAGGTGCAGGCGTTCGCGTTGGCGGTTTGTAATTACCTCGTTGGCGCTCACCTCAACGCGCATTTGTGCAATCTCACGATCGTGGAACCCGGCGAATGATTCAAGCGCGCTAGGATAGTGTTAATCTCTTTATTTGGGTAATTGTGCGTTGAAATTGAATCATTTCTGAATCAACACTGATTCATATTTGCTTTGGTATTGGCAGTTTTATTAGAAACCATATTAACTCGCGAATTTCGCGACTTTTCTGCTCGCTGCTATCACCATCACACATTATTTTGAAATGTAAATTTATTTTGTAAACCTTGTAACCGATAAGCACTCGATAAAGACCTGCAAACAACCAAATCAAGCTACTAAAATTAATTGTTAAACCAAAAACGTTAACTATTGTTTGGCAATGTTTACGAGTTGATCGGGGACCAATCAAGGTTGATTATGTTTGGTGTGTGGCTAATGCGAGCAAGATTGTCTCGGCAGGTTACAGCACGCTTGATGGCTTATTATGCCTCATTATCCAATGACATGCGGACATTCGAATTAGTCACACATTAAAGGCATTTAACTGGCGCATTGATTTGCCGGCTCTTGCTTTCGCGCGCGCGATGTGTACACAAACGTCATCGAGTTAATTTGCTCAGCAGTTCATTAAACCAGTTTATGCAAAACATCCGACACGCTTCACGCCGCCGCGCCGCCACCGCCGAAACAGAATTCGCGCGCGCATTTTACGCACTTCCGTTTTTTGCGGCCGCACCGCAAGGACGAATGACTCACGCTCAACAAACCAACGTTTATTTCCGGCGCGACCTATAACTGCATAACGTCCAAGTGAAACTTTAACGCGCAGGGGAAAAAATGGACTTTCCTTCGTCGATTGTGACTTTCATTGCGCCGCCGAGAAACGGAGATAATGGCGGTGAAACTTGCTAAATTTCAGTAATTGACACCGGATTAGAGCTGCATGCGCAGCTTGCAGTTTGGCCAATTTGTCCGATGATTGTGCATTGATCGATTACGCGCGCGGCGGCCGCGAAAAGCGGGAAAAGTCTCGCGCACGACGCACGCTGGAGAACCGGTGTAAAAGTTGACTTTCGCTTGGCATTGTTTTGGAATTTCGATTTTGCGCGATTCCACGTGGAGAGAAACAAACGCTCCACAGACAGAGCTCAATGATTTGAATTGTAAATATTCGCTCCACTCACACACACAAAAACACTCGACAAAAAGGCGATTACGCATACGAATGAAATCGAAATCTCTCTTCATAAATAAAGAATCGAAGAAATAGAATTATGCAGTTGCAGACGTGCATGGAGTGGAGATAATCCGAATGGAATGGAAATCGATTTTATAATAGCTACAGAGTTATTCCTCTTGAACGTGATTATGATTATGATGATTAACGAAAGCTTGTTGTTGGGTGTATGGTAATTAGAAGAATTAACATAAAATGAACGCTCCGTCAAACGTCCCGTTGGATTCGATGGAAACCCAGGTGGAAATCGATTTAATTGAGCATAAACAACAATGTCAAAGAAATGAATGAGCGCGACGCTGAATGAAAATAGAAAACGCAGCGACCACGCAATCAGGCATTCGCATAAATTAATACAATTACGATTACCGATTAGTTCAGCGGTACATAGTTCAATTCTGAATGTTTCTTTCACATTCACTGACTTCAAATAAGTACAGCAAAAATGGCGCGCATTAAAACTTAAAATGCACATGATTATTGTTTGTGTTCATCGAACATGTTACAATGTTAACATTGCCAGTGATAAAGTGGGCCCTGACCTGATACAACGCGATTGATGGTTTGTTGATGTTGATACGCAAACGCACACGCGACCGTCGGGATCGTCAATTGTCATGAAATCGTCCTACAGTGCATGGCGGTTAAACGCTTCCGTTCCAAATTTTCACTACGGCTGCCTTGCGAGTTCGGCGTGATTTCGAACCGCTTGTGCATGTGCGTTGCATTGATTGACGCGGATTAATTTAAGCGGCACAATGACACCGATTATTTACTTGCGGCGTCTTCCCGCCCGAACGTGCAACAAAACGAAAAGCATCGATTGCAGGCACGCGTCTTCCTTCTATCTGGAAGTGGCACGTGGATTGATTACGCAGCCATTCATCATAATTAATAAACGATTTGTCATTGTTTTGTGCTGCGATTTGTGTGAGCACACAGATCGGAGTTTGAAATGCGTGTGGAAGCGTTCAAACCAGCAGACACGCGTCGCGTGATAGTAAATTAAAGTTTATGAGTCTCTAGGAGTGGCATGGCGTGAAAGAGATTCGATCGCCGGTGAAAAGTGTGTAGTAAACAACATCTGCGATGTGCCACCAGCAGGAGTTTTAAAAATCGCTTTTACTTTTCGTCGAATTGGACCAACATCCATCACACTTGGCGTTAAATATCTAAGCGTTTGAAATATGTTGAGTGATTGTTGAACTATTTCTAACTCATTGCCGAAATATTTTTGCCATTTAGCATTTAGCATTGTGTCTATTCAAGCAGCAAATGAATTGAATTGATAGGCGTTAATTATAAACGGTTCAAGGCCTGTTTGTCTTTTAGCCCATTTTAAGCATCGCATTTCAACGCCCAGCTCCCTGGAAACAAGACAATAAACCCCATTATTAACGACTGAAATAAATCGAGTGCGTCATGCCACTGTTCCATCGCGATTCGTGGCATTGTGGCATTCGGTTTCATTATCATTCGTCGTTATTGTGAATATTAAAATCGTAACTTAAACATGTGACAATGCACAATAAGCATGCCCGTCGCGCTGTTATCGCGTTTATTTGAGTTTATCATCCAGAACTCTTTCATGCTTGACTAACAGCACAATCGCAGATTGTACTGCACTCAGAATCAGTTTTAGGTGTTTACATAACTGCATTAAAACTAATATTGCGTCCGATGTTTATTTACAGATTTAACACAAATAAGGACAGCTATTTGAGCTTGGACGAGTTGAAGCGCATGATGGAAATGCTCGGGGCGCCACAGACGCATCTCGGCTTGAAGGCGATGATCGCTGAGGTGGACGAGGACGGCGATGGGCGGCTATCCTTCCGGGAGTTCCTGCTCGTCTATCGCAAGGCGCGCGCTGGCGAGTTGGATTCCATGTCCGGGCTGGCGCAGCTGGCCAAACTGACGGAGGTGGATGTGGATAAGGTTGGCGTCAATGGCGCCAAGGAATTCTTCGAGGCCAAAGTAAGCACCCGCAGAATACCGTCGATCATATTATGAATATTTCGCTTCGATTGCAGATCCATGAACTCTCCAAACGGAGCAAGTTCGAGAACGAAATCCGCGAGGAGCAGGAGGAACGCAAGCGAATGGAGGAGGAGAAGGCAATACGGCGCCAGCAGTTTCTGGAAAAGTCGCGCATTTTTCAGTAAGGGCACGGGCGCCGCAGGCCTGCACCCCCTGCATTGACTAGTCCATCGAAATACGTCTGCGATTCTCAAGAGCAATTCATGAACAAAATCAAATGGACTTACTCCCGAGTATTATCGACATATCCACGCTTTGAATGATAATGATACCTATTTTCATAACCATTATACATGTAAGCAAGCTCGCTCGACTGTAAACAACGCAATTACTAAAATATTAGTGTGTTTTCATAGTGTCTTGATAACGGAGAGGCGCTCTTGTACTGTTGATAACGCTGGGCAACAATTGGCCTGTTTATAGCTTCGCAATTTATGTCAACACTAGACTTTATTTAAAATTCACTAATATTTCTTGGATGTCGAATAGTTTTGGCGACATACATACAATTCGAATATTTCTGTTTTGTGTGGTAATGCCAGGCTTACTTTTAACATGTTTTATGTACTTTTGATTCTGCATTGCATTGCATTTGCGGGGAATTTAATGAGACGCTGTGCTTTCGTGAGGTAGAACTTAACGTTGCACAGTCATAATGTGATAAGTGTATAAAAAGTGTATTTTAATATTAATGTTTATTGGCGAAGTTCGTTGAATATTGGAATAGAACTAGAATGCTGCATTGGAAGTTTTAAATTGAGATATGAGATATATTTAGTCAAGACCTATAGTCATATTGGATTTTATCATACCAGCTAAGACATGTTGTTACAAAATTTAATAAATGTATACAATTATATCAAAAAGTTGCGCGTTTTATTTTTATCCCATTGATGAGTGTTTAAAAGTTGCTTGCTACTTATATGTATATACAATACTTATGTTGGACCATGAGAAGCAGTGTTTTGTGATGTTAGCTTTACCTCATTTAATGTTCTTTGGTACCTTATCAAATAATGTGAAAAAACATTTCATATCACAAGAATTAAATAATAAAATTGATGTTCAATAGTATAAAAAACAACTTTGAACATATCTTTGTTTGCATGCATGATATAATGCGTTTGTATAATATGCATAAAAATAATTTAATAATTAGCACAGTCAATATGTTACAAAAAGTGTGCAATAAATAATGAAAGCATGTATTAAATAGGCAGTGTCTGGCTGACTCCCCGACTAAAAATCTTGCCAAAAAATGACAATCCGGTGGTGCCGCCTGGAATATTCGCGACGACTGTCCACAGCAGCGAGATCACCTGCCCGATCGCGAACAGCACCGTCAGCGGTGTGCTCTGCAGGTGCATCGCGCAATAGAGCGTTGCAAACAATGTGCTACCATAGGCGATCGAAAGGAGGACGCGATCGCGCGAAAACATGTACTTCAAATATGCAACAGGACCCCATAGGAAGGATAAACTACACAAAAAAAAGAGTTAATTGTTGTCATTCAGATGTAAGATTAACACTACCTTAGTATTACAAAGAAGCTGCCTAAGGTAAACAACAGTGAGAACTTCCTGGCTTTGAAGAGGAGCACTGGTATGTACATCAGTGACAAGGAGAAGCAAAGTATGCCCATGCAGAGACAGAATCCAAATCCAACAATTTTCTGCATTCGGCTCTGTGAATGTGAACAAGGATATATGAGAGTTCAATCAATCACCTACTACCCAATGCATTAAAGCATTGAAGTGACTGGAGTGTAGTAAAGCTTACCAGTGTTGGACAGCATCCCTCACAACAACCCTTCTTTGTCTGCTGAAACCAGGTTTCATCATCCTCCTGAGGTGGAGCTCGATTTAACCATTGTGGTTTTTGTATGCTGGGTATTGTGAGCTTGAATGACTTCTTCTGGTCGCTCTGCAGGAGAAGGTACTCGTCCAAATCCTTCTTGAGGTCCATATTTAGCCAAATTGTGTTAGAACTTCGCAGTATTTTGATTATTTTCCACGTAAGAGATTTTAGATTTCGCAGGATTTAGTTGCGGTTATGGTTTTGTAATTCGGTTTACGTCCGCTAGATTCCACCACAATGTGCAAAAATACGCAAATTAAACTCTATGAACTCAATTTAAGATTGCTCTTTCACGCAAGAATATCAAAGTACAAGATTAATTTAATAACTTCACTTGCTTTCCTATTTGAAGCATCAACGATGTTGACAAGTTTATTTATGTCAAGGTCAGGTCCGTAGCATTAATATTTTTTGAGTTATCGCGATGTTAAATGAATTAGGTTGATTATTGTAAAAATAAAAAAAAAACGATTTATTGAATAAGGACGAAACTATTAGAGATATCAATTTAAATATGACAGTACATTAATCAGAAAATTTTTCTTTTTGTCTTTGTTTCAATTTAATTTAAATTCAAATCAAAAATTCAGTCCTGCGCAAATGTTTATAGCTTTTCTGCAAGTGTTGCGCTGTGTTTTCGGTTACATTATAAAGGTTGAAAGATGCGGCGATATTACAGCGTTCAGAGTCCTTAAAGTTTGGCAATTTTTGGACTACTTTCAAAACATGTCATGGAAAATCCTTCATATTTCGCGAACGCCTTTTTTAAGTATCCTGGCATATTCGGATAGCCAAAGAGTTGCTCTTTAACGTGCTGATAATTTTAACCCGCTCAATGGTCTGAAAGTGCCCTAAAATGGACCTCAAAGTTTGACAATTTTCAACTTTTTCCATAACACGCCATGGAAAATCCTTCATATTTCCCGAACGCTTCGTCCTTTTTTAAGTTTCTATGCATA
>JAODGB020018538.1:0-15901 GCA_027574905.2 Earota dentata | reverse complement strand
CGTGGGCGCTCCCTACTCCTCCGCGATCGCTGCCGCCACGGCCGCCGCCGCGCCGTCGTCTTCGTCCTCCTCCGAGTCCAGCTCGCCGGCCTGCTGACGGTGCTGCAGCTGGTGGAGCAACTGACGCAGCAACAGATATTATCTTCGATCGCGGTATAGCAGGTAGGTCTGCAGTGCGGCGGGCAGCGCGAGCGACGTCACTTTGTCGTCAAGATGCTGCTTGCCGAGCCGCTGCCGGATCACGCGGCGACATAGATCCATCAGCGGTAATGGTTCAGCTGGAAAACACAGAAACACATTAGTTCCATCGCCAAACAACGCGCACACATTAACGGAAAGCCAAGAAACACAGTCCGGAATTACATAAGAGTGCCGACGAATAGCGCTTTGAGAAGCAGCGCTGTTGGTTAGGTCCGAAAGTCAAAGGCCAATGATTACGTTTTTTCGGCATTTTATCAAGAAAGTCTTGGTACATTGCACGAAACGATAAATGGCTACTGCTCGCCGGCCGTGGCGGGCGTCCGGACGCCCTTGAAATTCAAGGTTCTTTGCCGCTGAACGCACCAAACGAATTATAACGCGAAGCAGCCATCTGAGGCCCGCAGCGCCTGTCGAAAGGTGGGAGATTCGCCGTCGTCGGTTACGAAAAAATAAAGTAAAATAACGAACACCGAACACCGAACGCGGCGAGGACAACGCTCGAGCAGCATCGCACGGCACGTACGTGCTGACGAACAAAAAACAACATACCGGTAAGCCAGGCGACCAGCAGCGCGCAAAAGGAAAAGGAGACGTAATTGCGCGCGCCGCGCCGCGAGTGACCGTGAAGCGCGCCAGTGCGTCGACTCCTGCGTACACTTTTCGCACGCCGGTCTCTTTCGCTTTTTATTTTCGGCTTCGGATTTATGCGATTTTGGTTTCGGCGCGCGCGCTCATAGAATTTTAGAGTGGCCCTGCGCATGCGCGTGGTACTTACGATCAAGGCCTCCAATGTACTTCATCGTGATTTCACAATGGCCCCAGACGGCCGACACGATCGGGTAGAGCTTCTTGCCCTTGAGGCCGCGAAACGCGACGCCTAGGTACTGCCCGTCGACGACGAAGCTCAGCGTGCCCTCGTCCATGTCCAACACGACGAGGAACTTGTCCGGGACGATAAAGGTCTCGTCCGGCTTCAGCAGCGCCGGGTACGTCACACCCGCGTTGTTCTTCGCGTCATGGTATAATTTGTTACGTCCTAAAAACAGACGGTTAAGGCATTAGTGCGGGGGCCAAAGTGATGAGCAGAGTGGCGAGGGAAATCGGCTGCGTACCTAAATCCCAGCCCCAGGACATGTCTGTGCTGCCGACGAGACTCTGATAGCCGACGCTGTGCAGCGGCGCCTCGGCAGTGGCGACGCCGACCACGGCGTGTGTGCCGCGCTGCCGCGTGCTCCAGCACACCTCCCACGTGTGCAGGCCCTTCGTGAAGCCGACCTTGCCGCGGATGCAGTCCGTGCTCTGCGCGACTGGGTGCCGGTGGAAGGTGAGCTTATCGTCCTCCTTGACGAAGATGTTCAGCGAGCGGTCATCCGCGTTCCAGCTGTATTTCAGTTGTGTCTCCCGCAATGCCGGTGGCATGTCCAGCAGCATGTCGAGTCTGGGTGGTCGCGCAAAATCCTGCGACAACAAACACAAAACGCCAAAATGAGAATCTGCCTTTGTAGGGTCGCCACGCAGAGGAAATATTGTTGTTGACAATGTACTTACTTGTGCTAGTTCCCTAGGTATGACGGGTTTGTAAGGGGCGGCCGTGTCCCGATTCACGACCTTAACACCGGTGGAGACCTTCTGGCCCATGCTCATGCCACGGGCGCGCCTCCGCCCCGTCTTGCACGGCACCACCGCCGCCTTGTAGGCGCGACGCACTTCGCACGAGGAGGGCCGCGTGCCCGCGAGGTGGTGGTGCTGCGCGCCGCCGCCGGCCGCGCCGACGCCGCCACCAGCCGCCGCGGTGCTGCTGCCGCCCGCGCAACCGTTACTTCTTGCTGTGCTCGAACGCACTGTATTGCCGCTCTTGTACCTGCAATCAAAGCAAAACAAATCGGCCACATTAGATACACGCAAACCAACAGCAAATTTCAGCACTTAAAATTTTGCAAGGCAATGTTCAGATGGAAGCGCACGAAACATTACCGAGCGTGAGTTGGGCTGCAGACGTGCACCGCGGACATGTGTGCGCTTTAAAAAGGTCCCCCTAGCACCGCAGACACAACGGATACCGGCGGTGCAACGCTCAACGTCGAAGAAACGCCATGTGTTCAACGTTCGCACAACGGACGGAATGAATGCGAGGATGATAACGAACAGCCGATGCGAGAGTGCGCGCAGAAGTGCTTGGGGTACCCATACCTGCTGCAAACACCGTTCGTTCGAGCCGCGTTCTGCGTGAAGATATTACTGGGGTAGAGGGGGGGCCCCCGAGGAGGGCACGCCATAAACACGAATAATGCGACAGGTAAACGCGAAATGCATTTCTCCAAAAATCCACTACCGAGTAATCCTTATTATTCCCGTCGTGGCGGGCGCATTGTTCGTTATTCATGCCATTGCCAGGCAACCATCCGCACCGGCCGCGCACAGGTAGACAAACATCGAATTGTGAACAGCTGGTGCAACGGTGTGCACCTTGAACACGATTCTACCAGGGCGCAGCAAGTAACAAAACTTTGCCGAAACAAGCAATCGAATGAAAAGCTTCGCAGTTCGCCGCACTGAAAGGAAATGTGAACATTACACTGTATTAGGAAGTTTCCAGTAAGTAGAGAATCGAATCGCCTCGACTGAAACATAGAATTGCTGCTGCGCACGACGGAATAGCAAGGCAAACAAAATCGATTTCGCACTCTGGAGCAGAACCGGGTGGGCGGACGGACGGTCGCAGCGCAGGGGGGGAAAGGGCCGATGGGTCGGAGAGCGCCGAGTGCAAGCGCGCGATGCACGCACGCACACAGGCGCCGCGCGCACCGCCCGCTTCGCTCAATACTCGGGCGCGCGGGCAAACATGGCCGCCTCCGACTCCGCGCCGCAGGAAAAGGGAAAGCGTCGCGGCGCGCTCCGAAGGGGAGAGGTCGCGCGCTCCGAAGGGGGAGGCCCGCCGGCGGGTGAGTCACGCCAGCCGCATCGCAGGAGAGGGCCCCTTGCGCGCACACGCGCCCACACGCACGCACCACCCCTCGCCGACGCGCGGTGTGGGCGCGCGGCACTTGCACGTTTTTCGTTTCGTGTGTGGAATCAGCTGTTTCTTAAAATAAATAACATGCATTCGCGGCGCGGCGCCTACAGCTGTGCTGTGCGAATCGATGATTCGGCGCGCGAATCACGAGGAAAAGCCGCATGACTCGAACGCTGGGCGATGCAACACAGCGCTGCCGTTCCAAAATCGCGGATGAGAATGTCCTCGGCGCATTCTAGGACCGGCGCGCGCGCGTGTGTAGCATTGCTGTCAAAACGCCGTCGCCGTCTTCGTGTTGCAACAGCGTGCACAACACATAATTCAACATTTAGTCGTTCAAGGTCCACCTCTTAGCCTCTGCTGCGCGCGCGCTATCGTTGCCCAATCTTTGCTGGCGGCTGCTTTATTTCGGGAAAAGCGTTGCAAAACGGCATGCCCGAAAATCTGGACCTACTCTACTTAAATTCAGGGCCAATCGAAAAATTCAGCCGCCGATGATCTTCGGCGCTGCGCTCATGAATGAAACGCCGCGCGCAGCGAACCAATGTCTATTTATAAACGCGATGCCTATTACATCGATAAACAACGCGCGCACATGCACAAGAGGCAAAAAAAAAACACACGCAACAACGGCCCCCGCGACGCGACAGAGCGAGCGCGAGTCGCCGAGAACAAAGCCGAGCCAGCGGCGCAGCACAAAGAAAACGCCACGAAATTAAGTAATCAACATTGAATTCTCTCTCGCCGACGACGAAGCAGCAGCGCGGGGCCGCCCGAGCAGATGGAACGAACGCAGGCACACACACGCCACAATGTAGAAACAAAAGATATGAATATTCCGCGCTGAAAACGCTCCCACCACCCCCAACTACGCATGTAATCGCTGCACGTTGCAACCGAAAGTCGGCGTAAACACGCCAGGAAATCAGGTAGAATTCGTGCCGACGCCGAGCAAACGCAAAAACAAGTGAAATTAAAACAGCATTAGCGCTGGCTGGGCATTTTCAATTACTGGGCGCCACACTGTAGCCGTGGATGATGTGTGAATGCACATGGGAACGACACCGACTCCAGCGCACAGCTGTTCGGCTTTTCTTCGCCCGGGTGTGCACCCCAGGCAGACACAGTCCCTTCTCGCATCGCATCAGGTACAAGGATGGGCACAATATAAGTGCACCCTAAGTTAAAAGCCTCCCAAAACTGGGTCCATCGCCAGGCGTCGCAACCTTCGCGTCAGGTACAAAACCGTAGAAGCATAGAAGAACCAGCCGAGATTGCAGCATGGAGCACATGGCAACCAGCAACGAAATGTTGCTGGGTTGTTGGTTTTGAATGCGCTTCTCCGAAAAGGCAAGCAGCGCAGGTAGAAGCAGACCAAACCATCCGGACAGCCGTTGTGTTTGTCCGCGCAGGTAAGTCCCGGCTGCGCCGTACAAACAAAGAGCAGGCGCGGCGGCGCAGCAATAATAAGAATGAAAGAGAGAAAGAGGAGAGAAAAAAAGGTTCAAGGTCGATTCGTTTCAGGTCGTTCGTTGCGTTGCCTCCTTGCCTCCCGAAGAGCGGCCGTAGCGGCGAGCAGCGAGGAGGCAAGGCGACACAATGCAGACGCCACGCCAGAATTTCCAGTTTTGAGGTTTTGGTCGGCAACAAAACGCGGAAAATTCAAGTTATAGTAGAACCGGAGGGGAACGAAAACGTGCCGGAGGCTCGGAAAATGCGACAATTAACGCGTTCACGTTGCAAGACTTAGGCGGGCAGCGTGGAAAACAGAACAAAGCAGAGACAACCAAGAGACTAGGCTACTGGATTGAATCATTGAACACATGATCAAAAGGAAAATTAACGAAGAGTGCATTAATCTGTCGGTGGGGGGCTTTCAAAGGAACGCACCAAGCAAAGGTTTTCAAGTGCACTGACTTCAATACTGTCTCTTCAGGGTTGCATGCATGACTATTAGTTGATGGTTATGTTAGTTCTCTTGATTTGTTCATTTTCCAGGCCTTACACGCGCGCAAACTTCGTTAATTTTGCTTTTCTTGCGTCCCGCAACGATGGAACATGCGATCGATCGAAATTTTAGAGCTCCCACATGGTTTAACATTTTTCTTGAGCACATGGCGCATGGCGGACGGCACAGACACGAGACACACACACACACACACTTGAAAGGAAGCGATTTGGAAGGTGCGGGCTGCGTTCAGCATGCTACTCACTTGCGTCGCCCAAGCTCCATCTTTTCTCGCGCCCTAGCCAGCCAACCCCCGAGCGCGCCTCGTCCGTTGTGCTCGCGGCTCTCTCGGCGCTCGCTCTTTGTGTGCGCTCGGCTATCGGCCGCTCCGGCTACGTCGCTATCACCAGTGCGCTGCGGTGCAGTGTGTGATTGTGTGAGTGAAGGGGAAGATCGTTAGGTAAAGCACGCACCACATATGAATTGGCTTCCGCTGCGTGCGATCGCCCGTACACGAGTGCCGAAAAGCGGTGTGCGCTCTGCGTGTCCGGGGGGGAAATGGATGCGGCCGATGTCTCGTCTTCGTTCGCTCCGCGGCGGCCGTTTTACATTATCACCGCGAGCCACGAGCGCACATCACTTGCACTTCTTGCACCTTGCGCCTTCGCACACTACACTGGGGCGACCAGGGCGGCTGGCACACGCACGTGGTTTCGCGAAGAGAACCAAAGCAGGCCGGCGATCGCCACTCTTCCGTTTCGGCGGCGCTCGGTTCGAATTCTCAACGGCTGCCGTGCTGCGCGCGCAGCATTCACGTACACACACAGCGAATGGCAGGCGAGAGAGTCGTGACGGGGACGAACGATGCGGTGCGACTGCGGCTCCGACGCGCGCTGCGGTCGCTGGCGAACTGCCGGCGGCGGGCGCCGAGCGTGGTTTGCGCGGCAGCGCGCCCCGCCGACGGCGCACGAGCGCGCGCCGATCCGCCCGCCGAACGCACCCGAGCGCCTGCCGCGCCAGTCGTCAGGCGCATCGACGCTTTTTTCGTCGCTGTTTTGCTTTCGTCGGGTCTGTTTTCGGCGGCCGTTGTAAAGCTATCACAATGAGTGGAAATTCGTGGAAAGCAAGTATCAACGCGCTAGTTAGTCATCCACCTTGCGAACTCGCACAATCGATGGCGCACGTTTGATTAGAACGCCATGACTCAAAGCGACTCGAGCGAACTCCCAATCTAAGTATTATTGTTCGAAAAGTTACAAACGCTGCGCGCGCATTTGTTGCATACGTCGCTGCTATCAGAGGCATACAATGCTGATGACGTCATGCGCGGCGAGTGAGCATCGGCGATTTTTGCGCCGATTTTGCATTCGGCAAACCTGCGGGCTGCGGCCGCACGAGTTGCATGCGGCTGCGGCGCAGTGTTTTCGCTCTCGCCGCCGACGGGCGGCCCGGTACGGCCGCGATCAATAACACACGCGCGCGCCGCGCCGGTTGAAACGCGCGCACACAGCCGCACAGCACACAGTGAGCGCGCGAGGGGTGGTGAGCGCGAGCGACCGAGAGGGAACCAGTGAGACAGGCTGCGCGCCATGTGCCCCTATGCCGGCCTATGCGATCTGCGCCTGGCCTCGGCCAGGCTGCGTGGAATTCAAAGTTCGCCTCGAAACTCCAGCGCGCCCAACAAAAGCAAGAAAATGCACTCCGGCTTTTAAAGGGGAACTGTGCGTCGGACCCCCGCCGCGCGCGCCGCCTCGAATAATTGATGATACGCAGCTCAGAGACGTGTCTGTAACAGTAACTGATGTGGACCAGCGTCGACCATTATTTCCTACCGAGCAAAAAAATAAAACAACTGCGTCCACTTGCAACGGAGATAATTAGCCAAAATGTGTAACATTGCTTTCAAAATGGTGTTAAGGTGAATTCAGCATCGAGCAACGCGCAACGATTTCTCAGCGGCGAAATTCCGCATTGTTATGTGTGGAAACGAGCGCCGCGGCGATTTTCTCGCCTTGCGACAACGCGCATCAGTGATGCAAGAGCAAATTTCAAAAGTTAACCTTACGCGCAAAAAAAACAGCGCGCCTTGGCCCATTTTTCGCGCAGCGCAAAGATAATGCCACGACGAAAAAGAGAGCCGCGCTTTTTATTTTCACTCGCATGTTCGCCTCGCTGATGCACATCATCGCCTGCCCACGCCGAATTCGGATAGCGATGCTCCTGCCAGACAGCGCGAGCGACGCCTTCGATAACGCCCGATTTGGACCCAAGACTAGGCGACTTTAACGAGATTTCTAACTGGGGGGCAAAAAAAAGGGCTGCCGGCGAGATCAATATCATCCACATGGCGTGGCGTGCGTTTTCACCTCGCCGGGAATGATCCACAGCGCCTTCCAGCGGCGAAACAAAGGGCCCCAGAGGTCGGCACAGCTGACGCTGCTGCGGCGGTGAAATGTAGGGAAAAGCCGAGAACCGGTTTGCGGTTTAATTTTTCCTATGAAGCGCCCCAGCGGCGCGCGGGCACGGTCTAGCCGGGTCTACGGCTCGCACCGCATGAAGATGCATGGAAGACAACGCGGGCAAGGACAGCAACAGCAGCGCGAGAATTTGGTCAAAACAAATGCAAGAGCCACCCAGGGATTGATATGCCCATGAAAGATATAAATACGCGCGGCGATTAAAAATGACGAAAGCGCGCGCGCCGGCGACTTCTTTCACATGCACGAATGTTATTTACGCGCGCGCCGCGACCTTGGACGCCGCCGCCGCCGAGAGAGTTGATTTCGCACCGGGATGGCATGCATTATGAAGCAGCTCTCGCGCGCGCAGTCTTCCGTTCTTCATCTTCACCGCGGTCGCGGCTGTAAAACGCCGGCATGAAATCGAAACGAACTCCTCCAGCCTCCAGCGCCAGAAAATCTCAAAACTCTGAACACAGAATGCTGTAATAACAATGCAATAAAAAAAATATATTAAAAAAAACGAAGCGCTGTTTTCGGAAAATGGTACGGACCGCCAAACAAAAACCAAGTTGGTCGTGTACGCGCCGGTTGGATTTTCGATTTGGATCACCAAGTGCGTTTCGCGCGACGCTGGAAGCTGGAATTAGTTCTATAAATAATCGAACGACGGCGACGGCGTCGCTCACATACGTGCTCTGTTAGCGCTCGTTTTATCCCCGCACTGCAACTGCAGGCCGAAGAGCGCATCTTGCACCGCTGCTTAGATGTAAATTTAGGTATTTAAAGACCTTTAACTCTTTTTCGGCGATTTACTGTCAATGAACTCGCGCCTCGCGTTCTGCCGCGTACTTACACCTAGTTGACTCAGCCAGCTTACCTGTAACAAATGAGATGATTATTACAGATGCACAAATGGAACATGAAAAATGTGTTGTTTTTTTTTTTTTGGCAAACGCGCCGGCATTGATTTTTGTGCAGTGGTACTGCTGGCGCAATGGCAATAAATAAATAAGGCCGGCGCAACCTTGCCGACGACGCTCGCCGTACGCGTACTTAGCGATTTGTTCATTAACGACGACGATTGTTATTATCTCATTTCGTGGCGCATTCGCACGCTCATTGTGAATCGTCAAGCTCGTTGCTGAAATCGTTGCGGAGACGCTTTGTTTTGCGACATTGAGGTTTGCAACGCCCTGTAGGCGCTGGCGGCGCGGCGAGTACATATTTTACGAGAACTAGACGATAATTGCGCGGACCATGATATTTATTACAGATAATGATTGTCAAAAGAAAATCTAGAATCGCAGTTGGCGCTGCCTTCTCGCATGACATTGAAACGCTGCGATGTCGACATGACCCAAAACAGTCCCACCGTGCTTCGCGAAGAAGCAACAAATTGCGGGATGAACGCGAGTTCGCCGATCGGGCCCACACAGAAATAAGATACGAAATGTGGTAGAACGACCGCACAATTCCTCACCGGAAATACCTGCTGACGTCACGCGCACACACAAAGTGTACGCGTTAGTCACAGGAAACTCGCGGCGCGGCGCGCGTAACCCGAGAGACATGAGAAAAGCGAACATCGCGGCGGAGCATGAAAAAATGGAGAAGCCATGAGACGCGAGCTGAGCAAATATGAGCGGCTATATTCGCGTGTTCGTTGCTATCGGCGGGCGGCGATTACCTTGTTTCCATAGTAGGCTGAAAGGAGCGAAAGTACCCGCGTGGGCGCTGCTGCGTGGGCAGATGGTGCGGGTGGTGGCGCAGGGCGAAGTCGGCGGTCGGTAGAAAGCAGCCGACGTACGCGCGTCGGCCGCCGCCCCCCCAGCAGGCGGCGGGCGCGCTCGGCC
Source organism: Earota dentata (assembly GCA_027574905.2). Taxonomy (NCBI): domain Eukaryota; kingdom Metazoa; phylum Arthropoda; class Insecta; order Coleoptera; family Staphylinidae; genus Earota; species Earota dentata. Next base: position 6,424 of record JAODGB020018538.1, on the reverse strand, counting down.
GGCGCGACTGCGTGTGAAAGACGCCGCCGGCGGTGGGCAGCACCAGCCCGAGGTGGTGGTGGTGGTGGTGGTGGCGGTGGTCGTCGCTGCCGGCAGCGGCGCCGAAGCCGACGCCCGCGCTCACGAAGCAGCGCACGAACGCCGCCGGCGAGAGGGCGAGCGGATGATGGTGCACGAAGAGCGGCGGCTTGCAGCCTGCGCGCAGCACTAGTCCGGGCGGCGGCGAGCTGAACACGGGTACCACAGCGACGGTGGCGGACGGCGGGGGCGATGATGGAGGCGCGGACGACGTTATCATGACCGCTGCGCCGGCCAGCACTACTGACGCGACGCCACTGCCGCCGGGCGCGCGCCGTGCGATCGAAGACGGTCGTAGGCCCCCAGCGCCGGCCCGAGCGCGCACGACGCCGCCCGACCCTAGCCCCCCACTAACGGCCCCGTCCTGCGGCAGCCCTTCAACGCCCTGTATGCCTAATCCTACGCCTACACCCACACCAACATCCCATTCAAATGCGGCAATTGATGATGGGAGCACTGTGCAAAGTGCAAATACAGTTCGCGAAGTGTTTGAATATTGTTGATCGCAATAATTAGCATTGAAGCGGGGCGGCGGCGCCCTGAAACTGTAGCTTATTGATCCGCCACGCAGAGCAAATTCGCTGTTGTTAGGGGTTACTGCACCGTGCGCCTGCACCCTTTCCGTGATGGCCGCGTAGGGTGGGAGGGCAGCCAAGCGCGCGCGCGCGCGCGCATGTGTCCGTCTGATGAGAGCACGGGCGCCCGAAAAAAACAATCCAGACTTTCAATTTCGACGAGCATTTACTCACCTTATTTGTATGACGTCGCGCTCAGACGTTCACTTGTTTTCCTTGACGTCGTCATGTTGAATCTGAGGACAAAGAAGCGCGCATTTAGTTTTCGCGACTTCTGGCTGGCGCAATCTGGCCGATAGCCCATTAAAAAGCCTTCCCCAAGGGTTGTAAAACCATTTCATTTCGCTGTGGGGCAGGGGCAGGGGGAGGGGAGGTGGGGGGTTCTGAGGCGGTTAACAAAGGCGCTTGTTACGTCGTCAGCTGCAGGCCGCGGTGCGTGACGACCGCGCCGGCAGCGAAGGAGTCGTTGAACTATGAAGGTTAACAAATTACACATCGTTTTTTTCCTTCTCTCGTTCCTTTCGCGGCGCGCTGACCGACCGACCGACGACGTCGCCGGCGACGCCGCGGCCCGGCTTTTGTCTCATCCAGTTGCGCACGCGCGCGCGAGGGTCCTTGGCGACTCACGCCCGGCGGTAAGTAGGCCTCGCCGGCGCGGCGCTATTGCCATGGCGACACGCAGCCGCCCAGCCGCTTAATGCGAAGTGCAAACCGACGGGAAGGCCTTGGCAGCGGTCAGTACCGCAACCGATACAAGGAAATCTTCCGCGCAGGATACAGGATGTTCAGCGCAATTCACTTCATTCGCATTGGCCAACAAAACAACTTAACTGCCATCGACAAAATAAAATTTGTTCAAAGCTATAAAACGTACAGTAGAACAACAGCGAAGGACTTGAATAAAAATAACGTCAATGCGTGTGTGTGTGTGTGCGTATGCACCACTTGGACTGTGCGAGCCGCGCGGCGGAGCAGCGCGTGTGGCGCCGCCTGGTGACGCGCAGCGCAACTTCGGCTACAGCGCGCGACCTACCGTACCATTCACCTACAACGCGCTGCAGAAACCTGCACACTCCCCGTTTTGAACGGCAGGCGGCAGCTTTATCTTTCTACGCGCGTCTAAGGCTGCGTAGGCGCGCATTTGAAAGTGCGCGTTAGGGAAATTTTCAAGGCGCGCTTTTATCTTCAACTGCGCTGGCGGTTTGCCGCCGATAAGAGCTAAACGCAGTGAATCGTCCGATAAGGGCCGACTAGATGTCTGGCCGATGTCGATGACATCAACACAATGCTAGGCCAGACGGGCGCGCAGACAACACCTTTCTCGCGCGCGGGACAGGAAACGATTAGCGCCAGCACCAACCAGGTGAGCGGGAAACATCGCGATAAAGCAGCAGCGACGCCCAAGGCGAGAAATGACGCGATAACGACTACTGATGACTGTCAATATCGAAATGGGCCGTTGCTGGAGGTGATCAACACTTCTTCTGGCCGGAGAGGTGAAATCAATTTATTGTCAATCAAGTGACTCACGTAACCGCCGCGCACGCGATCGGTGTCAACAATGTCGCCGGTGGTGTTGGCCAAGATTTGAAGAATTGAAGATTCATTCGCGGCAGCCGCCGAACCGTTAGGCGGCGCGGCGCGCGGCTTCAGAGGCGCTGTTTGCTGGAGAGCATATTTGCGAAACGACGGCCGACCTCCGCTGGGACGGCCGGCGACGAAAAATCAACGCGTGACCGACTTAAAATCATGTCGCCGGGGAGCGAGATGGCGACGGCGGCGCGGCGCGCGGGACCTTGAAGGTGTGCAACTATTACTAAAGGCAATAACAAATACGTGCGTCGCGCCGAGCCATGAAACACATTGAGACGCTGCACAGCGCGGTATCGCGCCGCACGAAATTTTCGCAACATTTCTTTTTTACGCGCTCTCGGCGCGCGCGCGCCGCCGCTCGCAACAAATAATTAAGTTGTACCAATTTCCGAAGGTCGCTCCGCGCGCCGCGGCCAGCCTCGATAGGGCGACAATGTTCCATACCACGTCCCAAGTATCCACCAGCAACATCATCCAATCCGATTTGATACCAATATGCGGTGCTCTGTGCTTTGGCTTCGAATCTTCTTTGGAGATTCGGGCCGAACGTGCTTGACCCGCCGCCGCGCCGACATCGCCGTCATCATCTTATTAAGCAAACTTTATAACTGTCCAACCGTCACTCACGATTTATGCATATTCACGCTGAATGTTTAAAGAAATTACACGTTTGACATTTAGCCGCCATAATATAATCGTTTTTCAATGTCACAAATTAAATACACTGCCTGACATGACTCGTCATGCGCATGAGATTTGTCACCGATTACAACTGAGTAGCAATTTGCACCTTTGCCACCAGATAAATATTAATCTGCAACATCTTAGTCACAGTTATCACAGTGTTTGATGCAGAAATTGCTCGGGAATCTTGCTTTGTTTTACAATCGTTGCTTGCGCTTGAGTTTAGAAAATATCTGGATTGATGTTTGTGCCAAAATTGAATGCTATTGTGAACTGAACAATACACACCAGTTTCTTATATATTTTATCCACATTTCTATGTAAGACGCAATACATTGCATTGGCTTATTTCTTTGACTTTACCCAAGTCTAGCAACTAGTTTAATATTAATAAACCGTTGATGAAATTGGTGCGGTTTCGCTCAAATCTGCTCCGAATTGTGCAAAATTTAATTACCGCAAGGAGAAAATATGTTTACACAGTTACTCACATGGATGTCGCAAATATTGAATGAGATATCGCGCAATGCACATTTTTGTAACGAAATGATTTGTTGAAACGCTGTTGGAAAATATTTCGCCTCGATGCAGCAACAACACACAACACACAGGCGCGTAGCGTGCAAAATATTTTGACTTCATTAACGGCCACCATGGTCAACAAAACGCCAACGAAAAAAAAAACAAACACCATTTTCTTATTCACAGGGCCCGGCGCGGCGTGAGTCAGCTGCGCCGAAGGTTGAGTGACCCTTAAGTGATCGGGCCGCGATCGGACAACGGTAATCAGCATTAATTGAACTCCGGGGTTTATTAAACAATTTAATAAACAAGCCGGGGTCGCATTGTATGCAAATCGCACGCGATGCAGCCGCCGGCGCCGTGAAAGGTCGTTACACGCCCGCCGAAAAACGACACATCCCGGACCCGGAAATTCGGCGCTCGAAATTTCTGCACACTAAAAAAAACGCACGATAACATAGTGAACATGTATACTGACATTTAGATTTGAGCCGCGGAACTTCCTTATTGCGCCTGACAACTTTGACGCAAACATAATCTGCATATGTCGCTGCTTTTCGGCAGCGCTTCCGCGACAGCAACAGACTGAGATGAGCTCGCTATTGCGATGGATTCGATTTCGCAAGCGGCACTGCAATAGCACGCCGAAACAAATGCAATGCGCGATGCGAACTTCGTTTGCCACATTGTTCACAATGCTCAACCGCAATTATTCCAACCGATTGCATGCATGAGAACGCCGACCGCGCTGGATGATGACCGCCTGCAATTGCCAAAGAAGATAACAACTAATCAGCTAATCACGGCTGAACGCATGCATGACTTGGCTCACAAAGCAAATATGCCTGTTGGTCACCGCGTTCACTGGCAAGATATTTACCTCGGCTCGGCCATCTTTGCAAATTGTTAATGACAATGCGTTGTTAATTGGCTGGTTTGCGCGCACGGCACGACCTTGATACCCCTTAAGTAGTCTTGAGCGATCGCTGGGCTTGTTTACGTCGCACATGCATGACCAAATTGCGCACATTGCTGCGGGGGTGGGCAGCGCGCCCGCGATGCGCGCGCGCGCACGATGTCGTAATTGCTGCAAGAAAATGGCGGCGCCGCCACGACCTACCCCTACGGAGTGGACTGGTTTTGCTGGATAACTGGACAGGAATCAGGCGCTGGAAGTGTTGCCGCATTCCGCGCAACTTACCATGATTACAGGTGCAGGTAAAGGTACAGCTCCAGGTCCACCGGCGGCTGGATGGCGCGTCAATCTAAGGGCAGGCAATCGGACCGTCTCCACTAGCCGTCCCGCAGACTGGGCGCGCTTTATATCGCGCTCGGAATCACCGCTGGCCGCGGCGTTCGCGTGGCCTTTTTGTTTTGTTCGCGCGCTGGGTATTTATAGCTTCGGTACGCGTTGCGCGCCGCGCTGTGTGCATCTGCTTGTGCGTGTCGCCGTCGCTGTTGTTTACACCGCAGCTGCGGGCTCACATCGTCGCCGCCTCGCCGCGCACTTGGGGGATGGGGCCGCTGCCGCCGATGATGGCGCACTCTCGCACTGCACACACTCGATGCGCACACAAGCACGCGCGCACTCACGCCGTGTGCACCCGTACGTCGTCCTCGCGGGCCTGTGTCACCGTCGGCAATGTGCGGCCTGTGCGCTCGTCGGCCGCCGTGCAGCGCGTTATAATCGGCAGCCGCGCTGTCTCTCGGCCGGGCTGATTACTGGATTTCGCAGTCACCAGGGCCGCCGCGCGTTCGCTCGCGGTTATTTCGTATGCGGGGGCTCGGTGCGGACGACGCGAATATGGTTGCTGGCTGGTTCGCTCGGAACGCCGTACCGGTCGTGCGTCTCACGTCGATTGTTTTGTCGCTCGCTTTGCGCTGCCGACGCTCTTGACGGCGCCTTGTGCGGCGCTGCTGCCCGTTTTGCAGGGCGCTGCAGTCGCGCGCACGCCGCGCCATCTGTTACTCGTCCCGCACAATTTGAGCCAAAATACAAACCGCACGCCTTCGATGCTGCGATTTTTCTAAAATGCCCAACTATTTCCTGTGCCTGTGCAATCACACAATCAATTAGAATTGAATGGAATTTTGTGGCAATAATAAAGCGATTGTGTGTTGAAAACAAACAATACTCACATGAACCTAGGTCACGATGGTCAACATCGATCGTTTCAGATTACAGCTCGATTATTGCATAAGCAAATACAAAACAATGCAAACGTATTAAACCCATGTTTTTAGTGCTTCATCATATGTGTTTAGCATTAAACTTGACAAGAATTATAAACAAAAGTACATACGAGTTGAACTGATTCACCGCGGGCTCGAGAACTCCAAACGAAACCCGCCGTAATAAAAGCTACCGAAAGGGTTTCATTTCGGAGTAAAACAGACACAGGTTTGATAAAATAAATTCGCTCGAACCTCGAACATTTTTGACGTTTCTAACTGCCTCTCTGACTATCTCTCACTCAGCACAACGCCCGCAGCGTCGTAAACGTTGAGTGAGAGAGAGCGAGAGAGAGAGAGAGACAGTTTGAAACTTCAACAAAGCGCGCGGTTATTCTGAATTGGCTATTTCAATCAATCAATCGAGCGCGATTGCATTGTGCGCATGCGTAACCCACCACCTGCAAATACAGTACTACAACACATCGGTATTCTAAGTAAAAAACTTAATATTTATTGGACATTAACTGAAAAACATCCTAACGTAATACAAAGTAAATTGTTATTCCACCATAAATATTATGATAATGATGATAAAACTGCTAATATAACCTACTGGCAGTATATGATAGTGTTGTTGCATCCTCCTCGCAGTCATTCACAATGCATACAAATACAAACGTTTCGCATACGCAAAGCGACTCGCAAATGCGCGCCACACACATCAAATGAAATTGATAAATCATCATCGCGGATGCGACGATGAAGGGGCTGGGGCAGGGAGGAGGGTGGGCGGAGAG
>JAODGB020018528.1:0-12228 GCA_027574905.2 Earota dentata | reverse complement strand
TCGTAGAATCGGCCGTCTTTTGTCGCCGCATCATTGTGTGATCTTCTTGCCGGTTCATCAATGACCGTCCGATGAATGAACACGTTTTCCGACTGGAGGGGGAAATCGTTTATCTTCAAGCACCCGAAGCATGGCCCATTCAGAATCTGCAAGAAGCTCGCTCAAGAACCATCGACAGTGCAAACAAGTGCAGTGCAAATAAATTCCAAGTACCGAAACTCTGATCAAAATTGTGTGCATCAACATGAAGGCCGAATGCAAAACCCCAATGTCCGAAACACGCAAAGTAAGTGCCTTATAATTGAATATAGAATATGAAAGAAGAGAAAGCCTTCTCAGTTACGTGGCTTCAATTAAAACTTTTCAAAGTGCTTCAGTTTAATTTAGTCGAGATTTTTGGCCCTCGCATTTTTCACTTATATTTCCCCAGCCGTGCATTATTAACGCGAGTTATTACTTTCAGGTTCGCAAGCCGTTGATGGAGAAGAAGCGCCGCGCCAGGATTAACGACAGCTTGGAGATGCTGAAACAAATTTTGCTCGACTCGAAGGCGAACGTGGGCGATGGCAGTGCGAGCAGAAAGCGGCGAAATCAACGCACAGCCAAGTTGGAAAAAGCCGATATTCTGGAGATGACCGTGCATTACATCCAGAACCTGAGGCGGCGGGTGGATAGCGCTCGCGAGAAGATAGTGCGCGAACAAGAGTCGACAAATAGGCACGATTCCGACTCCGCCGGATACGACGGGCTGCATGTCGGCGTTACGCTGATGCCAACGCGCTTGGGCAACGGGGAATTGGCGTTTGTCCTGCCCGGCAGTCATACGACTGCGGCAGCCCAGCAGGACGATAACATGTGGAGGCCTTGGTGATATTTTTACATTCTACAACTAACTAATTTAAAAGCACTACGTTTTAATTAGTTTAAACTTGAAATTGATATGTACATAGAGACAAAGATTGAAATGATAAGCGATTCTGTGATATTAGGACTTACCGGCAATAAAATTTGTTTTTAATTTTCTATTTTTAATCTATACTTCGTCAAAAATTACACCTGCCCGTAACACCCCGATGAGTAGGTAATTAATAATTTCGTTTCTCATTTGCCGATGATTTGCCCACGACTTGTTCAGAAAATGAATTTACTTCAGTTTGGGAATAAATCAACGGGGCAACGTATCAAAAAGTTGCCAATTTGCGCACACTTTGTGTACATTGAAAAACAGAGTTGTTCGCTAGTGGAAGGTGACGTCTTTTCAGCACGAAGCAAATTGCGCCGCGTGTGCAAGCTGACTGAGCACGTGGCACAAATCAACGAGTAAACAACGTGTGCCTGCGAATTCACATGCTACATACGCTCTTGAAAAGGCAGGAGCGTTCAACGTTCAACCGTTCAACACATTCCCACATTAATGCGCTGTGGCGTTGTTAGCTTCGTATCCGCGTGGACACTTGCTAGGAGCAGTGTGTATCGTCAATAATCGATTCTAATTTTAACCGAACCAAAGCGCACCGAACCAAACCAAACAGCTAATAACAGCAATATTTTAACAGCCCACAGTAGTACACAAGATTTTTAAATAGACTGAGTTTAATTATGTATGTATTACAAACAAATCGATGCAATCAAAGCATTTCATAGTGAGTTTTAAGTCTGTAGTGACGCAGTTTTTAGAGCTTTTAGTTTCCTAATATTATAGGGTAGGTAGTAAATTTGGTCATCTATATTTATGTGTTTACGAAATTCTGTTGGAATCATTGCCCCCGGAAAGCCAGGAAAACATTTTTATCATTAGCTTCTAGATTTTTTTTTAAATCTAGTGTGAGTTGCGCGACGCTCCACAATGCGTTGAAAGAAATATCAAAAAATACCAAAAATAGTAGGTAAAAGTCAGTCTCACATTCACTTGGCACAAAACTGCATGGAAAATTATTTCAATTTCAACATTCTATGTGATCTTTCTGTTATTTTCGTATTTTCCCCTTTGGACTACCGAAATTTACTACTTACAACATTCCAATTTATATCACAGTATGTATAAAACTATGTTTCACGGCTGAAAGTCTCTTATTTTCGGTCTGGCTCTTCACAGTCGCATAAGTGCTAGTGGTTTGATATTTTCCCAGTTGATATTCTGACATTTTTGACATGCATGCATTAAAATGTGAATTATTAACAAAGTTTGTATTAAGTAATTAAAAAGTGCAGCAAATAAAAATAGTGATAATACGGAATAATAAAGAGTGACTTGTTCAAAATGAAGTTTATATTGGGAATTTTAGGTATGTTCAAACACCCTCAGCGTATAAATGCACAACAATATGCGTAGCTTTATCACGATGAGTTGAAATGTTTGGAAAAATATACAGTATATATACAGTGGGTACTAGAAAAAAATGCATAATGTTTTGATTAGATACTAGAATCGAACCAGTACACGGGGAATCGATCAGAGATAGAATGTGTATCTGATGCAACATACATGGCCTGTGTCAATGTGTCGATCTGAATTAACGAAGCAAACGAAACTCACGCGGAGTGCCGAATGAACGAATTCGCCTGATGGTTCAATTTGATTTTTTTCGCAATATGGGATGCCTCGTATATGCTCTCTATAGAATACAACATAAACTAGGTTCATTATTTGGCAGCTATTTTGCACGTTCAAGCATAAGTTAATTTTTGAACTGACCAAACAAATGCAGTTTTTCAATTAAATTGTTTGACATTTAAATAATTGAATTGTCAATGATAACAATATATTATGCTATTCGCCCAGTATACAGCAGACTTTTAACCACCAATGGCTAACGTGGGGACACACCAGTACGTTTTATTTGGCATATGCAATTATTTGTTTATTCGCATTCGTGCTGGTGTGCGAGCACTTGTGTTGTAGTCACAACGCACACTGATTGATTTGAATTAGTATAATTATCGAATGAATTGCCAGCTATCGATTCGTGGTAATTCCAATCTACTGCTCGTATATTTGGACACTTTGTTTCACCCTTCATAGCAGTCGCCTGCCAGTCCGATTTCGCACCGAGCGCGAAATCAAAGCATTTATTACTCCGGTCTGTTTTGCTACTTTCCAATATTAATGACACAATCCATGTTAAACCTGTCGTAAGTACCAACACTGTTTAATTTTGCTATTCGTTTGTGTGCTTCGGACATCTAATTTGATAATTTGCAATAAATAAGTCACGGTGCCAAAATTGGCGCGGCATACTAAAAATACAGAATAGTAGAGTACAGGAGAGCAAACTTGACCGCCAAAGCCGAAGTCACGATGCATAGGCGAGATGAAAATAAAACTATCTCACGGGCACACGAGCAGTTCGATCTCGGTGTTCACTTTCGGCACATTCGAAACAAACGCGGCGCAACACGCAGTTACTTTTGTTTTTTGCGCACTTTTCATTTCGTTTCTCCATGACCTAATACTGAAGTCATCCTTAGTTGTCGCCCAACCAGTGACTACAATCGCGAATGGCCGGTGTAAAATATGGTAATAGTTTGGCGCGCCACCTTAGAAAAGCCGAGATTGGGAAGAATTCGCCAGGTAATCCTCACCGGATGGTTTTGCATTGCAGATAAGATGTCCAACAAGATGTACTTCTGGAACGAAAGCTCCAGCCCGCCCGGCGATGCCGGCGATGGTCTGAAGCAACAGGAGCAGCCGGCGTTCGTGCACAAGCAACAGGAGATGCGCAAGGAAAAGCGCCTCAGTTACGTAAGCATGAGCGAAGATGGCAGCAGCAACGGCAACCTGGGCAACGACAAAGTGAAGCTAGAGCGCGGCGGTTGGAACAACAAATTGGATTTCCTCTTCTCGTGCATCAGCCTGTCCGTCGGCTTGGGCAATGTCTGGCGGTTTCCGTATCTTTGCTACAAGAACGGCGGAGGTAATGCCACGTTTAACTTTGTTAATACTGCTTTCGGGCATCCCCAGCACTAATTTTTCTCATACATCTTGAATTGTCATGCATTCATTAGACAATTTATTTGACACGTGCAAAGCATCCTTGGCAAAGTGCATGCTAAACTATTTATACATCGCATTTGAACTAGTGGAAAGCCGATCTCTAGCCGTCTGATTATAGTATAGTGCATAGTCTGCGGTCATGAATATTTAACATGTGTTGTCTAGGTCGGGACGATTTATGATGGGCAAAGATAGAATAATTCGTTTTTTCTATTCACTTTAAAAATAAGTGGCTAGACTTGAATGACTAAATCAACACTTTGACTTTCGCGTCTTTTTTGTTGCAGGAGCTTTCTTGGTGACCTATTCGATCGCAATGATTTTCTGCGGCATTCCGATGTTCTATCAAGAGGTTGCCATTGGGCAATATCTTGGCTCCGGTGGGATGACGTTTGTTGGTCAGTTATGCCCAATATTCAAAGGCGTCGGGTACGCTACGATGACTATCGTGTTTTTACTGGATGTCTACTACTGCATTATCATCGCATGGACTTTATTTTATTTAATCAGCACCTTTAGTATACTGCCACATCTTCCTTGGGCTAATTGCAGTGAGTATAGAACAACTTAAGTTCATCTGTGTCTCATTGGTATAACGAGCATATGCGGTATTAACTTTAATCAAATATTTGCAGATAACTTCTGGAATACGGATGCATGCATTGAGAACGCTACTCAACATCAAATAAACGCAACCATTAACAAACGACTGTCATCGCCAGTAGAAGAATATTTCGAGTAAAACACAGCGCGCTTTTAATATCACTCCAATTATGAGAATGTGTTGCTTTTAGCCATGCAGTACTTGGAATATCATCAGGAATTGAAGACATTGGAGGCATGCAGTGGTCTCTTTTCGTGTGCTTAATCGTCGGGTGGATATTAATTTACTCTATCATCCGCAAGGGTTTGCATCAGAGCGGAAAGGTAAATGTAATGTTGCTTACCGTGCGCGGTGGTTATAATTGAAACCAAAATCCGCAGCGGCCGTAGTAATCTTATTTTGCATAGAAAGCAATATGCGAAATTACAATCGGTACAATGTCGGGAATAACACAAGTTTTAATTTTCCAGATAATTTGGTTCACAGCGATCTTCCCGTACGTTGTCCTCCTAATCCTCTTAGGGCGCGCAGTAACACTGCAGGGCGCCTCCTCTGGATTAATGTATTACATAACGCCACGCTGGGAGGAGCTCCTCAGTCCGATACCTTGGATGGATGGCGCAACGCAAATCTTCTTTGCATACAGCATCGGTTGTGGTGCACTCCCCGCCTTGGGATCATACAATAAATTTCATCATAATTGCTACAAGTAATTGCATTATCTAGGCTTGATACAATATTCGTTTAAATGAGCCTCAAAATGTACCTGCGTAGTTGCTTGCCTTATCGATTCTTGCCCGTCTTTGAAGCCAACTGTCAACTATGATTGAAATTGATTAACTTTCAGAGACGCGTTAATAACCTGCGTCATCAACACGCTCACCTCACTGCTGGCGGGTTGCGTGACTTTCTCTATCCTGGGACACATTGCCAACGAATACGGTGCCGATGTAGGGGACGTGGTGAAAAGTGGGCCAGGCTTGGTGTTTCTCACTTATCCCGAGGTGGTTCTGAAGCTTCCGGGCGCTGCCCTTTGGGCCGGCATATTCTTCCTGATGTTAATCGTAAGTAACTTCTTCTCGTACCGTTTTCACATCTCGCCCACCCGTTTTAATTAAAACAACAACCGCCCATCTAAACTCACACCATAAGTGTAGAGATGTTGAATATTTGTTTTGCCGAAGTTGTGTACCAAGAACCAAGCTGGTGTTGAATCGTTACAGATGCTCGGGATCGACAGTGAGTTCTGTTTGGTCGAGTCTTTCATAACCGGCGTCGTGGATAATTGGTCGGAGACTTTGAGACCGCACCGCGACAAGTTTACCGTCGTCATTTGCGTCGTTATGTTCCTGCTCGGCGTTCCCATGGTTACCCATGTAAGTGCATGTTTTGGGTGCTTGGGCGCGTATTGCCGTCAAAGCAGAACTGTATAATAATTTACAACTAACCGCCGCGCCGAGTGGAAGTTTCGCACTCGTGCGGTTCCCAAATGCTCGGAATTTGCATTCGTTCGTCTGTTGCAGGGTGGCATGTACATCTTCCAATTAATGGATTATTATTCGGCTAGCGGCATGTCACTGCTCTGGGTCTGCTTTTTCCAAACGGTAGCCATTTCATGGATTTTCGGGGTCGAAAAGTTGGCCGATTGCATTGAGCAGATGATTGGCAGCAGGCCCAACAAGTTCTGGACCTTGTGTTGGAAATATTGCGCACCGTTTGTGATGCTGGTAATTGAGCGATATTGCTTTACAAGTTTTGCAAAAGTAAATGGTTGTGCATTTTTTAGGCAATCTTTATTTTCCAATGCGTCCAATTTCAACCACTTGTTTATGGAGGTGGCTACACATATCCGCAATGGGCTAACATCATTGGTTTCTGCTTGAGTTTGACTTCAATGGCCTGGGTTCCTATTTATGCTATTTATTATTGTTTAGCGGGCCCGAGTAGTATAATAACGGTAAATGAAAAAAGGTTATCTTAATATACAAGCAACTAACTGACAATTAATTCTATTTTTTAGAATTTCAAAAATGGATTGAAACCACAAATCAAGCCTCGTCGTATATCAATCAAAGATAAGCAAACAGGAATGCTGATATCCGAGAGCACAGCTTCCGGATTCTGCTCAGAGCAAGAGAATGATTCCTATATTTCGCAAATGCCATAATGCTTTTGCATTTTAAAATATTCTATTCCTATTACTTTAAAACTAGCTTAAGTACATTACACTAACGTTAACGTTAAGAGAATTAATTTAATTGAATACTATAATAATGTTGTACATAATACTTAATTGTAAGGCAAATGAGAGAAAAGATTTATATGAAACAAATAAAGTAATGATGTGATAAATGATCACAAGTGTTGGTTTATGTATAATAGTAAAACAATTGAATAATGTATCTTAAAACAGGCAATGTAAGTACCAAAAACAAACGGTACAAAAACGTACATGCGTGGGCAAACAAAAATATTATTTCGCTAATCCCGTCTTTTCATGCCCTCGAGACAGGGGCCCATTTTTTCATTTTACTACGCTTACGCTGGGCCCACATGTACACGGCCCAGCGCCGCCACCATCGCGAGGCACACAGGTCTCGGATCGATATGTGTGAGCGCTCTCCGGAATGAAGCCCTACGAAAAGTAGAAATCGTGCCACTCACCGGAATACAAAACACGCCCGCTGTTGGGTGCCCAGTGCGCCGCTGACGACGCCTTCGTGCAGGCTACGTTCAATCATTAAACGTGATCGGAATCCGTGCCTGCTCACCAGCGTAATGTTTGGGCATCTTCAATTCGTCAGCGCCATCAGCACGTTATTCCTGCCGTCCATTCCGGCGGCCAGTATCGTCCGTTCTTGCTCCCGAGGGCCGAGAGAGCGCCACACATTGTACACACAACGTCGGTACTAGGTTCTATCATCGATAATTTAATTTAATGAAATACTATCCCGCTGGTTTTCCGATGGTTTATTGTAACGGGCGTGAAAGCAATTTCAAAAATCGAATGACTTCATACTATATAGAGATATAACTTTAGTTGACAGAAGAAAGTGAAATCAATATGAGGAGATTTGAAAAAAATCGATATAGTGTCATAAATCAGTATTACTATATTTTTTTAATAGATATTCTATTTAATCTATACAAATAACTAATTGATCCAGTTATTGATGATACAGTACTTTTAATGTTTAATGATCCCGAAGATCATTAGTGCACTCGCCCCAAATTGCAGAAGTGCAACTATTAAATTCCGCTCCTGTTCGATGCACTTCGCAATCTCCCTGATGCCCGAATGAGACTCAATACAATCTCAATGTAAGCTCGAACCAAACCGAATAATACACACATGCAACGGTGCAGTCTCTTAAAGCTATTAAACTACTACAATTTAATCTGTTACGATGTTTCCAAGACCTACATGGAATAAACTTTGCGATTGCTCGCACATATGCCATGCTACATGCATTCAGATGTCACAAATGTTGAAACCACCATCGTTCTGTTAATTGATTCGATGCGAGTTCTGCCTCGAAATTCATCAAACAATTTAAATGCCGATGTAGTCGACTGACAGTTGATGATAATAAACGTGACTTGTTTTGACAAGCATAAAGTACAATAAAAGGTCAAATCGTACAATAGTCTAATTAGTCGATAGTATCAATCAATGTATGTCCTTCCTTAGAATATGTTGTACATTAATGAATATAGAATATAAAGTAATTAGATATTTTAAGGAAAATGTATTTTTAGTTTTTGCTGAAATCTAGATTTTCGCATGCCCGTGGTTCTTTATTGGCGCCCTTTGATGTTGTCTGCGTAAAACGTATCTGGTTGCCTCTAGTAGCCCCTAATGCTATGAACTAACCCTCAGGCCTTCAACCCTGCAAAGCTGTGAAAGCATGCGCTATCAAAGAGAAAAGTACATTGCTTTACTGTTGCAACGACAACGACTACCTAAAAGGGCGTGCGAGCTGCAGGCTTTCAGTGTGATCATTTAAGAAGATTTAATCCAATAAATCTGCAAGGAAAAAAGTCTTTGAAGTTATTAGCATAATTCGAATTTTGACAAATATTTCGCACGTAACTTATGAATAGTTTCATGTGAATTGAGTCACATATTGTTGTTTTAACCACAATACATGCGGCAATAAACAACGAAACAAGATCCACGAATTTACACGTGTGTATATCCTATTGAACGAGGTGCGTCGAGATGTGGTCGTATTGCATGATTAAAGTCTAAATTCTGTTCGCAAAATTATTAGTTGAAGCTTATGCGTGTTTGCTATTTCGCACGGGCTGGAAATCGAGCAGCTTCGAACATCAGCTCCTGCAATTATAGCTTTATCGATTTTTCGTTATGCATTATTAATTGCAGCGCATTTATGCTTTTGCCTTTTTACCCGACTTGCGCAAGTCATCGTCTACGTATAACGTGATTATGAGTATTATGAGTAATGATCGTACATGCCTTGTAGAATTTAATAAAAACCCAAATCAGCCATAATTATTCACGCCACGTTAACCTTGAAACAACAACTACTAAAATGTCACCTAATAGTAACAAAACTTGTCAAATAGCATATTATAACTCAGGTGCGGAAAGACTGCGCTCTTTTTAAATCTCAGCCCATTGGCATTGGTAGCGATATATGACTCTGTAATATAAATAAAATATGCATATAAAATATTCGTTCATTTACCACCCATGGAGAAATTAATTTCTTTTCGAAATGTCATGCACACTGCAAAATTGCTGCCATACGCAGCATGGCGTCAGTTTGCTGCTGCCAAGTTAGTTGAACCCTACCGCGATTCAATTCAATGCCTAGCTCCACGAACTCCGACTACGCACTGACGTGCAACACCAGCCCTCACACACATGCGAATATTTTGGTGCGCCGACGGCGGCGGCGGCAGCAGAAGTAACTTGTTGAATTTATTTGCCCAGGGGAAACATAGCCGGTTTCCAACGCCAACACTTTCAGAGTCGAGGAGCAGCGAATATTCACTTCTAATCTAACGGCATCAACATCTACGATGCGTTTCGCAGATAAAAGTAATAGGAAATGCCGTTTTTTGTTTCTATTTCTACTTTATTTTATAGCTAAATATATTCCGTTATATTACAGCAAGTGCGTTTACGACACATTTTATATTCTATATCAACAAAGTTGTTAACTGTATTAGGTAAAGATCTATGATTTGTTATATGTAAAACTATAAATATACTCTCTCCTATGCTTATCAATATTCTGATAACCCTACTACCTTGACCGATCATATGAATTAGCCGTACGACTCTAAATATATGTGCTGACACCATATGTGTTGATTAAGTGCTCATTTCTATTTATATAAATTACGTGTTGGTCTAATTTGCATGTGTTTTGTTGAACGAATTTAATTTAATCTCTCTATCCTTTATAGAATTTTGAAAAATGATGTTAGAATTATGTTATCTAATTTTAATAATGCTATATACGTTTGTAGTTTTGCATGTGACTTCCGTCGACATACATTTTTCTCTGGGATTCGAACCGTAGACCTTTGGATCAGCAACTTTAGTTGCTAACCGCTGGACTACCGAGCCGGTTTTAATAATGCGATATGTTAGAATTTAATTCAAATAATCCAATGTAAAACATTACTATGATAATTGAGAATGTAATTATAAACTAAATTTTGTTTAATAAGTAGCAATCATTCTTCTAGAGTTGGGGTGCTCAAACTGGCGATCGCGACCGACCGGTCGATCGCGAGATGGTTTCAAGTCGATCGCTTGCATTACATTTTTTAATATTTCTGACCACCTTCAATATTTCAATATTTAGGCACATTCATATTTTGTACCTAGTCGATCGCTAACCTCCTTAATTGACTTCTAGTCGATCGCCGATGATATAAGTCTGAGCATCTCTGTTCTAGAGTTTGAAGAGTATTTTCGTTACAATTATAGAAATTTGCAGAGCGCTCTCAAGTACTCTAGACATTTATCTTCAACGATAATCACCAATTCAAGCAGATATTTGAAGAGACCGTGTTTGAAAGAGATAAAAACAGCATCCAGAATAGCTTGTTGAAAGTTACAGATTGATAATAAATTCGCCAGCAATGTAAAAATTGGTCCGGGCCTACATCACCTTATTCATATTGATAACGTTGCAGATTTCTTGGAAAATGTCAAAATTAATTTTTAATGTGTTGGTTTGCAAACACGCCAGGTTTCCCTTTATAGAAAATATAACACAATAAAGAAGTATATAAATAAATATGACGCCCTAGGCAGCGCCCGGATAACTCGCCCAACTCAGTCATAGAAACTCAGCGGTATTCAGTTCATAAAACAAACTTTAAATGAACATAAAGTAGCATGGTGTGCATTGTGGTGGCGGCGATGGGAAGCGCCTGCTTGGGCCAAACCGGTAAGCCCGGCAGTGTGGAGCTGCGCTGAATAAGGAGCGACATAAATCAGTGGCCAACACTAGACGTGACGGCAGGACAGGCGAAATTGTCCTTACTCTTTAGCCTGGGTCTTCCAATCCCACTTTGAGCACTTTGTTGTCAAACAAAGGCAGTGCAAAAACCATGCGGAGTTCATGGAAACCCAAATGCTGGAAATGAACTTTACAAAAACGTATAAAGCGCTGTAAAATCACATTTTTGCCAAATGTGGGTGGAAGATGAGATAGATAAAATGAAAAAGTCAACTTCAGTATTAGGTTTTTAGGTATGTATTTTTAACGAAAAAAGCGACCCAAATGTTGAGATAAACCTTTTTGTTTTCGGAGCCAGTATTAGTTATACCTAATGGATTAACATTTTACGGACTAGAACATTGCGTGGCCCTTTTTTAATACAACTATAATTGACATCAAATGAGTTTATAGAGTTAATAAAAAGGGCATTCTGATATTGACTTTGACTATGTCATTACATGGTGCAGAATGTAGTTTAAAGCCGAATTTCATGACCGGGCCCAGCGAGCTAGATTGATGCAGTACCATATGTGTTGCTCTAACACAAGCCCTCGTTCAAATACCTCCCACCGGCAATATTTGCACAATTCGGTGCACGTTCAATGTAAATTTTACTCTGTTTGTTTTTCGTCTTAGAGCCAGCCAGAACGAACTGAACTAACTAAACGCAGCGGGACGGGAACACACAATCTTCCAGTTTTTCGTTTCTTTTTCTGTGTCTCCAACGACGGGTTAACTGCCCGGCCGGATGCTGCCAACCTACCTGCAGCAATGAAAGAAATATAAGGGTGAGATGAGCCGCCCAAGGATGGGTCGGCGAGGACGAGCAGTCTTCGGGAGGCGACGCGCGACGCGGCGCCACAACGGACTGCAGGTGAGATGGCAACATGCCGCCGCCGCCGCTGCGGATGGCGGCGCATGTGTGCGGCGCGTCCGTGTGTAGCGCGAGTGTTTAGTATTGACCCAGTGGCAGTTTCGCGGCGGCGCCGCCGCCGCGCGGCCCAGCGCTGCAGTCGGCTCGCCGCAGAACGCGCCAACCGGCGCTTACGCAGTCAGTTTCGGTAGGCGGCACGCGCCGGAAATGTCCTTGCTTGGATTCAAGTGTACCGCATTTTAAAATCAACTGGTAAGTAATTTTTCCC
>JAODGB020018456.1:0-38815 GCA_027574905.2 Earota dentata | reverse complement strand
CTTATAAGTGTTCCACTTTCAACTGTTCCTAATTGGATGTCAGAGTTTAAGCGATTTGCACCCAAGTTTCCAGTTTTAAAATACCATGGCACACCAGATGAGAGAATGGAAATTCATAAACAAATATTGCATGCATCACAACAATCTCCAAAGACTACAGATGTGTTTCCTGTGGTAATTGTGCCTCACCATTATACTGCAAATAGTATTCATGTTTTTAGTAACATTAAATTTGTATATCTGATCATTGATGAAGGCCATAGAATTAAGAATCATTTGTCACAAATTTCACAGTAAGTATTTGTATTTTATGAAAGCAAGTAACATCTGATGACGCCTACTAATTAACTGCGTTTTACAGGGCTGTTCGCCAAATTAAATGCCGCAACAAGCTCCTGCTCACTGGCACCCCTTTGCAGAATAATATGATGGAATTGTGGTCTCTGCTCAACTTCATTATGCCTATGCTCTTCTCAAATATGGAAGCTTTTGACCAACTCATTCAAGCTGAAGATCTAGCCAATGAGTCGATAATTACTAACAATCTGGGCGAGAGCACAACAGTCGTTCAAACCATACAACGCGTACTCCAGCCGTTTATCCTGCGCCGCATGAAGGAGGATGTCTTGACTGAAAAAATACCCATGATAAGCCATCGAGTGTACTGTGAGATGAGTCCAGAACAACTGGACTTGTATACTGGAGCTTTGCAGAAGGATTTAGCCCGTTTAAAAGGCGAAACTGTGGCGCAGCAAGAGCTTCCGCCAAGGCGCAGGAGGCAGCCAAGGACGAGCGAGGAGAAAACACCGGAGCCGCCAACGATGATGCATTGGGGTGGTCTTCAGAATCCCATTATGTTGTATCGTCGCATCGTGAACCATCCGTATTTGGTAAATGCGCCGCTCATTCCCGGTACGCCATACCTGCAGGTGGACGAGCGCCTGGTAACGATGAGCGGAAAACTGCGCGTGCTGGATGTGCTGCTGCAGAAGCTGCTCGCGCGCGGCCACAAAGTGCTCATTTTCAGCACGCTGGTCATCATGCTGGACTTGATCGGGGACTATCTGCATATGCGCGAAATACCATACGTCAGCCTCACCGGGAAGGATGTGCTAGAGTCGCGCGCTAAGGACATCGATCGCTTTAACAATGAGGAGGCGCTAGGCGTTTTTCTGCTGTCGACCCGTGCGGGCGGACAGGGTATTAATTTGACTGCGGCAGACACGGTGATTTTCTACGACAGCGATTGGAATCCACAGGCGGATTTGCAGGCGCAGGCTCGCTGCCATCGCATCGGCCAGACAAAACCGGTAATTGTATACACGCTGATCAGCCGTAACTCGATAGATGAATATATACTAAGGACTGCCGAGTTAAAATTGCGCCTGGAGAAGGCGGTCATGGTGAATGGACCGCGAGAACAGTTAAAGGGCAACACTATACAGGAGTTACTCGCTTTTCTTAACAAGGCAAAGGAAGAAACAAAGATAGTGTATCCGAACGGTATAGCTCTCTCCGACGCGCAGCTGGATGCTTTGCTCGACCGAACGGAATTGCAACAAATAATTGATGCGGCTGCTTCTCCTACTCCATCCACATCCTAGATACATCTTATAATACATCTTACAATTACAATCATTATAATTATAATTATATTCATGTTTTCCATGTATATGGTCGGTTCTATAAACTATCAGTATGTTTCAAAAATGATTTATAGTATCTAGTATAAGTTTGGTCCAGACCGGATGAATTTGAAATTTTTGCAATTTTTGTTTGAAGTGGTACTAATCCTTTGGAAATTTGCTGGCAAATATGGCAACAAAATCAAATTTATTTTATTATTATTTATTTATTTATTAATTTAGACATTTTTAGAAATGTTTAAGTTTACTTTCTTCGCATCCTTGTGGCGCACTCTGCTTAGCGTCGTCAAACCCGCACGGAAAAAATAATCCAGTTATTAAAATCGAAAACAATTTCTATCGCACAATAATTAATTTTTCAGCCGATCGGCACCTAAGCTCCATATTACGTCATCAATTTGAGTTCTCTAAGTTTCACATTACTGGACTAGTCCAGTAATGTTTGCGCTGTGGCACATTACCGGCTGCGTTCTGGCGCCTGGCGCGTATACCTCATAACTAATAAACGAAACGATAGGCAGTGGTTGAGAAATAGTTGGCGGTGTTGACTCGTTTGTTCGTCACGGTGGTGCTTCGCTACCATTTGACGCGCGTTTTTTGCAAATAATATTAGATTTTAATATTATAAATTCATTTTGAAATGAAAGTACGATCGGCGGGAAAATAGTATGTGCCATACGTACGATAACCGATTCTCAGACTCTTGTTGGTAAACTTTGAAGTCCATTTTAGGGCGCTTGCAGTCCCTTGGGCGTGTTGTAATTAGCAGCACAATAAAGAGCAACTCTTACAATCGTCCGAGAATAAGTCGCTTATCCTACTTATGGCACAATGTAGTTCTTCATCCTACGAAACGAAATTCGACGTAAATAAATGTACAAACATTGAAAACAATTTAAATTTTAGTACCGATTTCATTTTACTGGGTGATAAAATAACTTAAATATAGAAAAAATAAATAACCAAATTGTAATTAGCAGGACTATAAAAGCAACTCATTGTCAATCCGAATATGCATGGAAACTTAAAAAAGGACGAAGCGTTCGGGCGATTTGAAGGATTTATATGGCTTGTTTTGAAAAAAGTTGAAAAATGGCCAAAGTTTGAAGTCCATTTTAGGGCACTTCCAGGTCTTTGTGCGAGTTGTAATTAGCAGCACAACAAAGAGCAATTGTTTGGCTATCCGAATATGCATAGAAACCTAAAAAAGGACGAAGCGTTCGGTATTCGTATTTGGTATATTTAACCTTGATTTATGTTGCATTACGTTTCTAATTATTAATTGTGTGCCAGAGAATGTTTTCCATTTTAATTTTCAAAAACCTAGATTAAAATCTAGTTAAAATATAATTTTGGTCGTCGAAAAATGATTAAAATTACAGTTCTTCGTTTTTTAAATGAAGTTGTAAAAACCGAGTTCGTAATAGCGTTGACTGAAAAATGTATTAGTTCGTTGTATTATTTTGCTATTAGATTTTAATAATTTTACAATTTTCGACTTTAACTATTTTCAAAAAAAAATCGGGAATATAAGCCGGTAGCGATGGACCGACATTATCAACCACCATTCTTCCGATATTTCATGACATTCATTAATAGAAGATTTTTCGAGACCGACAACTAGCGCCATCTATCCATCTTGAGCGCGTTGTAATTAGCAGGACAATAAAGAGCGACTCTTTGGCAATCCGAATATACATAGAAACTTTAAAAAGGACGAAGAGTTTGGGAAATATGAAGGATATTCCATGGCGTGTTTTGAAAAAAGTAGAAAAATTGCCCAATTTTGAAGTCCATTTTAGTAGCACTTGCAGGTCCTTGAGCGCGTTGTAATTAGCAGGACAATAAAAAGCAATTCTTTGGTTATCCGAATATGTATAGAAACCTAAAAAAGTACGAAGCGTTCGGGAAATATGAAGGACCTTCCATGGCGTGTTTTGTAATCAATCGAATGATTGCCAAACTTTGAAGCCCATTTCAGGCCATTTCCAGGCCCTTGGGCGCGTCTTAATTAGCAGAACAATAAAGAGCAATTCTTTGGCTATCCGAATATGTATAGAAACCTAAAAAAGTTCGAAGCGTTCGAGAAATAGGATGGATTTTTCATGGTGTGTTTAAAAAAATGTCGAAAATATGCCCAATTTTGAAGTGCATTTCAGGGCACTTGCAGGCCCTTGAGCGCGTTGTAATTAGCAGCACAATAAAGAGCAACTCTTTGGCTATCCGAATCAGCGCGCGCTGAAGTAACCACAAGCAATATTAATAACTCGTTTTACTACAATGAATTTATGATTCGTGATAAGCGATTTTTCTTAATTGAAGTATTTGTGGATAAAGCATAGTTGGACTCGCACATTATGGCCCTAAATGCATGCGCTCGAATAATCGGTTAAAGTACCTGCAATATCGACATAATTTATTTTTGATGACATATGCAATAGTAATTCCATATATTCGCTCGATCAATCGATCGAGCTCGCTCTATGTAACTCCGTTAACCTAATACGTTGTATTCGTGTGCTTTCTGTTCGTAATAAATTATTTATTTTTATTTTTCGCTCACCTCGTCAAATAGACGAACTTTCGTCCCTAAAATGCGGGATGAAAACGGGGTTCTATTTCCCTCTTGAGGTAAAGTTTCTAAAAACCGGGATGAAAATGGAATTATTTTTCCTAGGGAGATAATCAAAAACAATGTAATGGGCTTTACCACCTATGTGAAACTTTGCAGTTCCACTGTAAGCATCATTTAAAGAAACAAAAATAAATCAGTTCCAGCTTGGGAAATGCTCTAATATCTTGATTTCAAATATTAATTAATTATTTACGAAAATAAAGATCTCTGAGCCATTGACGTCACTTTTAAGCGTGTGTTCTGTACGTGTGACATGTTCGTTTACTCTCACCCTGCTCTCGCTCTCGTTTGAATAATATCGTATGATAATTGGAATTACGTGGTTGCATTGATATTAAGAGTATCTGTATGGATTAGTGCAAGTTACTGGGGTGACTTATGTTTATTAACAAAGTTATTAGCACTTTTCTAAATTTCTAATTCATGCATGAATATCTTATGAACATTTGCACAAAAAAAAATCACACAAAGAACGTTTGAATAATATCGTATGATAATTGGAATTACGTGGTTTCACATTAAGAGTATCTGTATAGATTAGTGCAAGTTACTAGGGTGACTTTTGATTATAAACACAGTTATTAGCTCTTTTCTACATTCCTAATGTAGTTACTTCTTATGTGGAATTTCGTGCTACAATTTCGTGTTGGTAAAGTATGATGGTGGTCGATTGTGCAGAAAAGCTTACCCCACAGTTAAATTGCCGAACAAGGAATTTGCTTCACTCTGCCACTGAACGCGATTGCTTACTGAAGTTGGAAGTTGTTATCTTGGCGGCATTTGTTTCACTGGCGGAAAAGTAGGGTGGAAAACCCACGTCAATCGTGCAGAATAACGTGACTCGTCAACATGGAACTGACACCTTCGATACAAGAACAAATTGCCTGGAAATGCACTTGCGTCACTCCGACGCTGTGCGCAAATACGATCACAGTGTGACGCCCCGTTGCCGTCGCAACGGCGTTGTTCAGTACATTTTCTCTCGCTAAATTGTTCCGTGAAGAGTTAGCAATTTCTTGACGTCCACTCCAGCAATTGTTATCCTAGTTGAAATGCATTGGGAAATGTATGAAAATAATTTGATGACAACATTGAAAAACGCACCACTAGATTTTGCATTTTCAATTGTCTACAATATGGCGCTAAGTTGGTTGAAATTACTATTAGTACTATAGCGTTCTGCTGAGGTGTGTGGGTGGTGCTGTTAATTGACGTCGAATCCCGTAAAAATTCAAACTATCCTGGAAATGTTAGATGGTGTATGCGCCTCCACGATCTGAGCGAAATACTTTTAGTGTTCTGTTGCAGTTGTTTCGTTGCATCACAAAGTTCTTCAAACAACTTAATCAGACTAAACAACTAACCAGATGCAGTTGTCGGCTTTCCGACAGTTTCTTAGTTTGTTGGTGTTAAAGTTATAACTTACCCCACTTTTTCTTCAAGAGCATTTCCATGCCGGGTTTCCAGATGAAAAAGTTCTACCCGTTCATCGTGATACGCGCACACGCGGTTTCACCGTTTACACACTACTTTCCGGATTTGAAAGAAAAACTTTCAGACTTACGTCGAAAATATTACTATCCTAATCCAGAGACCGATTAGGATTCACTTATTATTTTCGGATATTGACTGGTCTTTGATTCCAGGAGGAGGAATATCACACGACGAAACGCGTGCAACCTGCATCAACATCCGAATGAGACTATTTTCTTGATATCGCAAACGCATTCAAATATTCACGTCTGACTTTCAGCGCGAGTGGGCGTGCAGCTGTATGCTTATTCATCTCAGGTAAATAAGACGTCCAAACCAACGAGATGTTTTCAACAGCGGCAAGTGCGCGTATTGTGAAATTGCATGGTTTCTTTTGAATTTCTATGTTTGCATGTTTACTCGGCGACACAATGCAATGCGCAATTTCGATTTATCAGAAATATCACATTTTACTGGTGGGTGGATTTCAGACGCGCCCTTTCGCTATGATTTTTCTTACGAATTCTATCAATTTAGTCGTCGAGTATCGTTAAAATATTCAATTATTTATTCTCAATTAAATTACCTCAACGACGGTACAAACTTCTTGCTGTTGGCACCGAAAGCAAAAAAACTAACAAAAGCGTGCTTTTGATTTCTGTCGAACAATAAGGAAAAACAAGTCGCAGCCAAGTCGGGAAAAACACAGAAGCCTGTATACGTCCCAGCGAATATCTATTAATAGTATTGTTGTAGGTGTTTTCAATTTTATGAAGTAAAATGTAACATTTTACTTGTGGGTGGATTTCAGATGCTGCATTTCGCTATGATTTTTCTTACGAATTCTATCAATTTATTCGTTGAGTTTCGTTATGATATTCAATTATTTATTCTCAATTAAATTACCTCAAGTACGGTACATACTTCTCGCGGCTGGCACGGAAAGCAAAGAAAATAACAACAGCGTGCTTTTGATTTCTGTCGAACAATAGGGAACAATAAGACGGAGCCAAGTCTGGAAAAGCGAACCGGTAAAAAGAAGAAAAAGAATAAGGGCTGCATGAAGAGCATTCGCATATTCGCAACCACATCATCTGCTGACACGACCGGGAGCTTCGACTGCGGGTTCAAGAAAGAAGGCATCAAGCTTCTCTACATCTCAATATTTTTTCAATTTGTTATCAACTTGCTTGCTATGAAATACATGATCGGACTCGTTTCGACTCGAACTCTGCGCGTGGCTTTCTTTTCTACTTTTGAGCGAATTTTTCAATTATGATAAGAAATATAACTATTAAATCATTTCATCAATCTTGTCGAGCTAGGCATTAAACAAAGCAAATTTAAATATGTTTACTCTGTATAAATAATACATATTAACCGGTTAGCACCTTAGTTGCTGATCAAAAGGTCAAGAGAGAAAAATGTATTTCGACTTTATTCCATTGAGTTAAAAATGGAGGCTCCAATAAGAACATATTATGTACCAATAATTACACACAATTTGTCGCAATAAAATTGACATTTTGAGATCTTTATTTAAAGTATTCGAACAATATGACAATTAATCTAATCGGACAATAATTGATAATATGTTGATGAATAAATCAATTAATTTAACAATACAATGCATAAGTTTAAGTGCCTGGCAATTAATCATTGTATTCTGTACTGTGGTTGTTAATGGTTAATTTAACATTATCACATTATTAAAATATGTAAGCGCTAATATATCAATGTTGAATCTTTTTACAACAAAATCAAGTCAGCCTCATGTTGAGCGTCTACCAGTTAAAACATAAAAGTATCTTTGCCATATCGTTTGTGACAAGTTCAACGTTTCATTTCTTCGAAGTTCCTTGAACTTCTTATACTCCTCTCTTCGGTGAGGATCTGCGGGTCCCCATTCTGTAGAAGTGAAGGACTTTCCAACGATTCGCTTGAAGCTTCCTTCGCCACGGTTTGCAATAAAGGTTTTCACGATGAAATACACTAGTTGGAACATTGCGACGGCAAGAATCAACCAACCAAAAACTAGAATCACATTGGAGCAAACGTTAATAATGAATCTTGATTATGAGAAGGTCCTACTTACACAATGCTATCGTTGGATAGTCATGTCCAGCGTACTGTAACTTGGGCAGCGTAAATAAGAAATACGCAAATATCAGTATGAGCAGAACTGGTGTGATAATGCCCCAACACAATCTCCAATAGATGCCTACTTTCTGTTTGATCATAAATTCAATATCCGTGCAGAAGTTGTCCAAACCATACCACCACATCACGACCACCACCTCGATGATGGCTAGCACGAAGATTACGAAGGTGCCGCCGAAATGATCAACCATGTTTAGAATGAATTGGCCGCCCTGCGATAACAAATCCGTTAGTTTATAATTTGCATGTTTCAAGGGTACATACTGGTGTAACGTAGACCAATCCAAGTAGGAAGCCTACAATCGCTGATCCCAAGCTGACATGCCAATTCTTCAGCCTCGGAAAGGCATCGGTAATCACCGTGATAACGCATCCATGGAGCGCGACAAGGCTTCCAATGCCCAGGACGAAAAGCATCACGAAGAATAAAATGGCAAACACCTACAACATTAACATTAATAGATATGCGTTACATTACAATATGATGAGTATTGATGTTTTAATAGCGCACCCATGGCACAGACTCAAATTTGGCGATCGCCTCCGGATAGGAAATGAATGCAAGTCCTGACCCTCCCGAATTGATCACCTCATCGACGTCCGTGTGCATTTCATGCGCCAAATTGCCCAGGATGCCAAAAATGGTGGCACCTGCTAGCACCGAGGTGAGCGTATCCAATGTCGTCACCACCAAGGCATCCCGATTGATATTATGCTCGAAGCTGTTGTAGGATGAGTACATGGTGATGGTGCCGAAGCCGACGTTCAGCGAGAAGAAGCATTGCGTCACGGCGGCGTACCACACGTTCGCATCGAGAAGCTTGTCCCACCTGGGCTGGATGAAGAACAGGATGCCAGTGCTCGCACCTTCCAATGTTACGGCGCGGATAAGCAGCGCGAACATTATCACGTAGGGGAACAGCGCGAGGAAGTAGGCGGCTTTGCCGGAGCTCTGCACACCTCTGCGCGACACGAAGAAGGTGCATGACCAGGCGACCAGCAGCAGGAGGGACAGGCGCCATTCCGGCGCTCCGACACCGTTATCAATGGTTTCTGCTTCTTTAAGGACCTCCTTCCTACAAAATCAACGTAACGCATTTTAACATTTTTAATTTTCGGTGGGATTCGGGAGACTTACGTGAAGTACAGTTCAGATGAACTCATACTATTTTCGATGACGCCATATGCCTTCGCATTGGATGGTATGCATGTGATGTTCCGTTGGCGAAGATCCGCTTGCCATTCCGGCCTGCATTCAGACCAAGGCAGCTCGCTCGAGAAGGAGTTGATCAGGTAGAAAAGTGTAATCGCCATCAAGGAGCAATAATAAGTTGCTATGCAGATGCATCCTAGGAGTTGCCCGTAGCCTACCCCTGCAATGCGCACAAGAGTTAGTTTGATTTAAAGGTGACGATATGCTCAAACGCTGGATTGCGGACCTTTCATTGCAGGCGCTAGTGATTCAAACATGTGCACGTTGCCACGACTGGTGAACTGCCCCAGAGCCATCTCCATGTAATAGAACGGCCGGCCGATGATCATCAGCACGATGATGTACGGAATGAGGAAGGCACCTCCTCCATTTTCATACGCCGTGAAGGGGAAGCGCCAGATGTTGCCCAGGCCCACCGACATCGCAATGCAGGACATCAGGAATTCGATGCCGTTGCCCCATTGAGCCCGTTCAGGTTCAATCACGATTTTCTAAAGGTATACAACATAATTCACAATAAAATAAGTATAGTGTCCAAAGGCACGTTTCTATTAAAATATTAAAATCAGGGATGGAAACCGGTTAAATTAACCGCTAACCGATATATTTCCCAGATTTCCTGTTAACGAAACCGTAACCGTAACCGAAATAAAATTTCTTCAAAATAGCCGTAACCATTAACCGAATTAGAAGAAAACCGGTTTCGCCTGTTAATGGGCATTACCATGTATGTGGAACTTGGCCGTCCATTGTAAGCATCATTGAAATAAATCAGTTCCAGCTTGGGAAATGTTCTAATATGTTGATTTCGAATTTTAATTAATTATTAACCGAAAACAATAATCGTTATATTTTACTTTCGCTCTTTAACAGGTTTACCCTTAACCACTACTATTAAAAATAGCCGTTCTTTATTTAACCGAAAAACTTTTCGGTTTCCATTTCTGGTTCCATTGTGGCATCATGGAAAGAAAAAAATAAATAAATCAGTTGCAGCTTGGGAAATATTGTAATATGTTGATTTCAAATTTTAATTAATTATTTACGAAAATTAAGATCCTGATATCGTTGCGTCACTTTTGAGTCTGTAACGCAAGTGAGTATTATCCGAATTGAGAACCAATCTTTCAAGAGAAAACCTAGAAAATATTTTATTGCTTCGGACCAATTCGAAACCAGAAGAGATGTATGAAGATGATTTGTGAGTTTTGTACTTTTGTTGCAAAACACTCTTTTTTATTCATGAAATTATTATTTTATTGTTTGCACTGGTTTTATTTTGTATGTTTTTTGTTGCGTTTGTTTTATTAGTTTTTCGTTCAAGAGTTTATATTTTTAATTTGACAATTTACTTCTTCTATTATTAATTTAATTCAATTTAACCTTGCATACTAATGAAAAAATGTTCTATTTTTAGTTTTTATTTAGGAAAAACTGAAAACTCTAACAGTTATATATTTCTTTCGTTCTTTAACCGGTTTACCCTTAACCGCTACTGTTAAAAATAACTGGTTTCTATTTAACCGAAAAACATTTCGGTTCCCATCTCTGATTAAAATTAA
Organism: Earota dentata; assembly: GCA_027574905.2. Lineage (NCBI taxonomy): Eukaryota > Metazoa > Arthropoda > Insecta > Coleoptera > Staphylinidae > Earota > Earota dentata. The sequence goes on along the minus strand of JAODGB020018456.1, from coordinate 28,126 downwards.
TGTTTTAAGTTAAGGTAACACCTGCGAATTCGATTGCTAAATATTACATGCTACATAAGCGATTGCTAATAAGCGTCTCCTAAACATCCTCCCAGAATTCCCCATTGTTAGGAAAGAATCCAACATGTCTAGTCCAAACCACCAGACTGTGTCAAGTGTTATTCACTGTATGTATTTGTTCAGAAATACGCTCGAGCGTAAACAAATACAAGGAGTGTCCTTGGTGCAGGAAAAAAATGTGTGACAGCATTTATTCAGTGACATTGTTTCCAATGCGTCTTATATAGAACCTCATAAAACGATAATAAGATAATAATCACTTGATAGTACTGGAGATGTTTCGTTATGGTGCATTTATGCTGATAACTAGCATGTAATATCATTATAATATTAGCAACATGCATGTAATAGTCATCGCATGAGCTAAAGTCTGCGTGTATTTTTTATGTACTTGGTGAGCTGTACGCTGATTTACACACCTTGTGTCACTCTATGGCAGATAATAATTTATTTACAGATTGCTACAACCAGCTCAGAAAACTATACAACGATTCTTTTAATATAAGTATATATCAAAGTCTAAAATCAAGAAATATAGCTTCAAAGAATCAATTGAAAATTCTGCCCTCATTATGCCCCTCTTTTTGATATTTGAATACTTATCGAGACTATGGAACTGTTTTGAAAGTACGCGACTCAAAATTATATTATATTATCCAAACACGTGGCCTTTTTAAAGTTTATATCTAGATTCTGATAGTTCTTGAAGGTAAGTCCAGCCAAATAAAACCCGTTCCAAAGACTGGAAACACCTGACGGAAAATAATATGCAGATTGCTAAAAAGGTGCTCTTAACGGTACATCCCAGGAAAACTCTCTCACAAGACAGGAATAGCTCGGAAGTAGACCCTAAATGTTGCAATTTTTTTGTTATTCTGGTAACACGCGATGGAAAATGTTCTATATTTTCAAAATGCATGGTCCTTTTTTATGTTTCTATACAGATTTTAATAGCTAAATTAACGCTGCTAACGGTACAGCACAGGAAAAGTCTCTCAAATGATAGAAAGACCTCGGAAATAGACCCTAAATTTAAGGTTTTTTTTGATATTTTGGAAACGCGTAACGGAAAATGTTCCATATTTTCCAAACGCGTTTTCTTCCTTTCTTTACTTCGCAGATTCTCATTGATAAAAGACACTTCGACATGATAGTCACGAAAGGGACCAAGTTACTAAAATATGCTCATTATTGTTCTAAAATATACTGATTAAAGAAATATGCTTAGAAGTACCGAATTTTGAGACCCTTATTTGAACTTGTAAATTAGCTTTTACAGGAATGCGACAGCCAGACACTTTATATGACATAAGCCTATTAGTTATAAAACTTACATTTTACAGCTGGATTGTTTGGATTAAATCTACAGATTCTTGGTTGGCTGTTGCCGGCGCCACTCGTGACGCGATTATATTTTTTTTTGCCGAGTTTAATGGTTAGCAAGATTTGCTGCTTATTGCTTACCGCTCATATAATGCCGGCGTATCCAGGACTAACAACAGTGCGAAAAATGAGCAAAATGTTACATAAGCAGCGAATGAGTGAATAATTAACTTAATAACGTCGCATCGCATGACGATCGCGTTGGTAATGAACTTGGAACTCGTGCGATGGGCAATTAAGTATTACAGTAACACTCACCGTGTCGTTATTGTTGGTTGCTGGTGGCACCATCGGCGGTGGACTCTCATCGTCGAATTGGAAAGAGGGATTCGCCAATCCAGTACTGCCGCTGTTTTCTTCCTGGAATTCCGTGTCGTACATATGTTTATTAATCGGTTTAATCGCTCTCCAATACCAAGGCAAAGAGGCAAGGACGACATTAGGACCGGAAATGCCATTATCGGCGTTTAAACATTCACGAAACCTTCTTATCATTCATCATTTACGTTACTTTACCGGAATTAGTAAACGCAACACTAAAAACTATAAATTCAAGTAACAACCGAACTAAACATGTAAATTGCTTTTAGTGATTATTAGGAAATAAATGCAAGTTGCTCCGCATTAATTAGTTTAATGAAGAAATAACGCGCGAATAGAACACCCGACAGCGTAGCCAAGACCTTAAAAGCTATTCAGTTAGAAAATAAAAAACCTTGACGATGTCCGGATTTTGATTCACTTTTGCTAACAGAAGGTGAAATCAAATATGTATCGAAACTGATCAAATTACATTTGGAATGTTGTTTTCAAATGCAGCGTATTTTCATCTTTATAATGCCATATACTCAGTGCTCCTTTTATGAAGTAGGTGATGATAAGAAGTGTTTTTCGTTATCCTCGCCAATATCAACTTATTTAGTGATTGCCATTATAAAAATGTATCTTTACATACCTTCATGTTTTCTGTGCTGCCAGACGACACACACACACGATGCTCGTTAAATATTATCAGCAATTATTGATGGCCGACTTTTATGGTTTCGTTTAAACAAATGCAATCAGATTTTCGCCCGTTTGCCGCACGCGCTATAATTTACGTCGATGTGCTCGCGCAAACATTCAGCATTTTAACGTGGCTGCTCAAATTTTTATTGCGTACAAACATTTAAAAGCGCTGCCAATAATTACCGATCAAATGCACAAACCGATATTTAATCGCACGGCTGCTTGAGAGCGCAAGTGTGGCCCGCAGGACGCGCGCGCAGAGTCGGTGGCACCTGCCGAGATTGGATGCGAGTCGCGCATTCAGCCAGACGGCACGCGATTATTGCCTTTTTATAACTCGATCAAGTAAACGGGCGTTTATTCCACCCCCCACCCGGCGGCGCTGCATTCGCCATGGCTGTGATTTGCGCGGCTCCTCGCACTCCTGCATTTGGCTGCAATCTCGATTTAAGAGCCGCCGGAGTATCAACAAGACATTTTTGAAACTGATTGCATCTGAGGCAAACTGAGAAGTTCAAAACTCATTCGTAAGGTGATTCATCGTTACCGGCCGATTTCGCTTATCCTTATCGATACGCGAATAATGCATAATAGTTGCCAATCAGCTCGAACACCGGACACCAAACACACGTCATTCGAATAGTGTTGAATGCCGTTTTATAAGATTTACTTCGACAGATTTTCAATATTTTCGTGCAATACGTTTTAGTTCGTTTTGTGCAATATTTTCTAATGCCATTCATTCTCAAATCAAGTTAATGTTGGATTTCGATCAAATCCATTGTTTTAAAATCATTATTTGCTTATATTTTGATTTTTTCATCTGCAGATGTGTAACACCACTAATATGAAATTGGTTTTGTTTCTATTATGGTCAAAATAGTATCTTCAGTCGCAGATTCCGCTAACACAAGACGATGAAGAAACTCCTAAATGATTCGTTTATGATGACAATGGATGTCGAGGTAGTTTTGATGAATTCATAGCATTTTGTGAAGCTAAGGTCATATCAAGTAGTAATTTACGCTCATTATCGTAATACATAATAATTTATTCATTGCAACATAAGAATCGCAAAGCCAAAACGCGCAACTCGCACAATCGCGAAGTCGCCTTAAAATTTCGGCAAACAATTGCGCGCTAATAATACTCCTTGGCGATGAAGACGTAGAATAGACGTTTGAAGCCCTTCACCTGCACCTTCACGCGGCGCTCGCGCAAGCGGCGTTTGAAGTCGACCCATTCGCGGTACTTCTTCGGGTTCCGCGGACCCCACTTCTGATGCGAGAATGATCGCTGCAGCGCCTGCAGGTGAGCCGTGCAAGGTGTAAGAAAGCAACTCTGGCATTTATAATAACATCAATGCATACCTTGAAAGCACCCAAGCGCTGCTTGTGAAGAAGGTAATATAGCCACCATATGACGACCTGCAGCAGGGCGACGCCCAGAATGGCCCAGCCGAAGACTGGAAACATGACGATTGTATGAGTGTATTGTATGAGTGTAGATTTTATTGAAATGTCAAACAAGCGGACGTACCTATAGCAATGTCAGGATAGTCATGGCCCTCGTGTTTCAGCCGTTGTATGGTCGCCATGAAATAAACGAAGATCGCGATGAGGACCACGGGCGTGATGAGGCCCCATGTGATCCGCCAGTACCAGCCGACGCGGCGCTTCAGCATGAATTCGACGTCGTCGCAGAAGTTTTCCAGGCCTTGACGTTTAATTATTGATATTAATTGGTACGTTATTGGCTCACATTGCAAATTGATGCATACCATACCACCAAAATATAGCGACGACTTCAAAGGTCGCCAGGATGAAGAAGATGAAGCTGCCGCTGAAGTAGTCAACCAGGGTCACCATGAATTGCCCACCCTGTGGTAGAAGGCATTACTTAAGCATTGAGCAAGTACAGACACTGTTTTCTTTCACTTACAGGCGTGCAATATATCAAGCCAATTAAAAAGCCGGTAGTTGCGCATCCCAAGGACACTTGCCACTTCTTCAAGTGCGGATAATGATCCATGATGACCGTGAACGAGCTGCCTTGCAATGCTATTAGACTGCCCACTCCCAGGATGAAGAGCATTATGAAGAACAGCAGTGCGAAGAGCTGTTAAAGTGGGAATGTAATTTCTGCGGGGCATACTAGTGGGAAATGTTTGCTCACCCAGGGCACCGAGTCGAATTTCGCGATGGCTTCCGGATAGGAAATGAACGCCAGGCCAGTGCCGCCCGCATTGATGACGGCGTCGACCTTCACATTCTGTTTGTACGCTAAATTGCCCAAAATGCCAAAAATGGTCGTGCCTGCTAAGATCGAGGTGAAAGTGTCCATGAAAGACACAACTATTGCATCTCTAAGGAAAAGAAGTATTTTTAAGTCTGACCCTCTGCACCTAAAGTAATTTGAGCTTACCTGAAAATGTTGTGGTGAAATTCATTGTATGAAGAGTACATCACTAAACTGCCGAAGCCAATATTCAAGGAGAAGAAGCATTGTGTAACGGCTGAATACCAAACCTATATTATGCAATATAATGTTAAATATAATGTTTTTTAAAAAGTTATATCAGATGCTACCTTTGCGTCAGTCAGTTTCGACCAGTCCGGTTTGATAAAGTACATAATGCCTTCCGCTGCGCCATCCAGAGTGACAGCGCGCACCAGCAATGTAACCATGATCACATAGGGAAATATAGCAAGAAAGTAGGCAGCTTTCCCGGAACTCTGGACGCCGTTCATTGACACCGCGAAGGTGGGAATCCAGGATGCCAGCAGACATAGGGTAAGGCGCCATTCTGGTGCGCCGATCCCATTCGTGATATCCGTGTATTCCTTAAGCACTTCCTTCCTGCGCAGTAAACATGTGAGTTAGTACAGTCGCAAGGTAATATGTAAGATATGGAACTCACTTGAAGTACAACTCACTGGAACTCATTACGTTTCCGGTAATCTCCGAGATGTTAACAATGTCCTTGGATGGGATGCACTGGAGACCCTCTTCGATCCATTCGTCTCTGCAGGTGGACCACGGGAGTTCGCCGGTGAACGAATTAAGAAAGTAGAAGAGTGTGATGGCCATCAGCGAGCAGTAATAGGTCGCCACGGCGACGGATCCAATGGTCTGCCCGTATCCGATGCCTAAAATGTGCAAATTTAGTACCTTCCTTTATAGCGCGCGTCATTTCAAGTTACCTTTTAAACATGGCGCCAGCGCCTCGAAAGTCTTCACATTCGCCCGGCTGGTGAACTGGCCCAAGCACATCTCCAGATAGTACACCGGCCGTCCAATCAGCAGCAGCATGATGATGTACGGAATAAGGAAGGCGCCGCCTCCATTTTCATAAGCTGTGAACGGAAACCGCCAGATGTTGCCCAGGCCCACGGACATGGCAATGCAGGACATGAGGAACTCCAGCCCGTTGCCCCACTGGCCGCGGCTGGGCGCGCCCTCGGCGACGTCCGGATCCGGGTCTGCATCTGGCGCATCCGCATTGCCCGGAAGTGCCACGCCAACGGACACTATTGAAATGCCTTTGGTGCCGTTCGTGTGGCCATTCTCCTTGCTCGTCGCAATCTCGATAGTGTCGTAGTCAAACGCGGCGTTATCGAAGGACTTGGCATCGTTCTTCTCGGTTCCTTCCTCCATGATGGAGAGCGCTTAATGCAGCGCCAGAAATGCGACTAATTAAGATATGGTTCGAAGAAAGCCGTGCTTAATGCGCGCTCGGAACGTGCAAATTAGGTCGTCATGGCCATAAACGCGCTAAGCTCGCAGGTGGAAAAACTCGATGTAACCGGAACGCTCCGCGGCGAAAAGCGTGAATTAAAAATCGGCGATGAACGCGACACCCACCGTCTCGGGGGGACTACGGCGGGCACGCTCCAGGTACGTATTTATACGCACATATTATCTTTTTATCTTATGTGGCGTGTCATTACCACCCATCCCGCCAGCTGCGTCTGGTATGCCATTCGCACGAGCCAGGCGAGATGCAAACAACGCCGTAATCCGCGTGAATTACCCCGTTTTCCACGGCAAATTCCTTGAAGGAAATTGGTCGCGGTCGCGGGGCAAATAATATACTTTGCCTTGAACATACAAATTAGTGCAAATACGAGTTCATGCGTTTTCAGCATCTAAGCTGACTAGTTGACTGATTACATCTAGTATGTATCTGTGGACGTTTCTGAATATTCAATGTGTGAGCGCTGAAACTTTGAATATAGCTGCTTTAATATTATAGCGTCATGTATAGTGTGTAGCCTTTTGCTTTTCGGAAACCAGAATATTAACCAGCGCTATTTAAGACGCTTCGTATATGTAGAGGGAAACTCTCAGCCATAAAAGGATTGTCGGCATTTAGATAAGTGTGACACTTAGTTGAGCCTAATCTCAAACTGTAAAATTATTTTATTTTGCGGTAATGCGTCGTGCGATTCTGCAATTCGTTTTTTGCGCGAAAAGTTTTTCTAAATTTCATCGATTTATTGCAGTTATTATTATTATGTCGTTCAAATCCGTTTATGATATTCTAAACGAATAAATGCCGCTTACTCACAGAAGTACATTTCAAATAGTTTCGCCCGTATTGATTTAGATAAGTATTTCATTCCGCTGAATGTAATCTTGCATGCTATTTTAATTATTGCAACGCTTATTTTAGCACCACCGCACCTTTATGTATCAGTAAATATTATTTTGCTGCGTTTTGTTGCTTTGCCAATTAAATGCATTTCATACTTTTATGGCGGGTTTGCAATCTTGATACCGATAACAAACGTACGGCTGTCTTAAAATATACTTGTTTTTCTCATTGAGCTAAAAATATATGGAGGCTCCGATGAGTGAGATATCGTGTAGTTTGGAGGTGACAGAGATGGAACGCGTTCATACGTGTTTTGCCATTAGAAGGAGAATCAGAAGGCAGAAGATAAACGCTACCGCACTCTCTTGTGCTCACCATTCCTTTCGACTAAAGGTCGGAAGCACCGTAGTACTACACGACTCAACACGGCAACTATAGGCGTAGGGATCCTCCATGTATTATGAACTCAATGGCTTTTATGGACTACAAACATTTGTTATATGTTGAAAAGTCTGTTAATTCGATTAGTGCGATGCAAAAATGGTCCACATTTTAAAAACGCCTACTTTCTGTAATGATTTGCGGCACAAAAAATAGACATTGCCCTGCGCCGGCCTGCAAAATTATTACTGGCCGCTCCATGCTGACCGAAAAACAGCATGCAGTGAAAGAAAAGACTTCCAACGACAACGGTCAACGTTGTTCCAATGCAATTGCAATGCGATCGTCATGGTTACAGAGTTTTGTTAACACTTTCACTTATTGCCTTCTGTATTGCGTAAGAAAAAATACAACTGTACTGCCTTGATACACAAATAACTATTTTTCTACCACTCTGAAATTAGCACTTTGAACACGGTTTGCCCCATTAGAAACTGCCTCTTTATGATCGATTATTCACAATTGTCGGAATCGGCTTATCTCGAAGTTATCGAGCTCTACGTCTTCACACCATTCTCCACGCTGCATTATTTGTTTGTGCGCTTGTGTATAACAAGATAGTCGTAGAAAAAATTGTGTGTATTTGTCGGATTGAAAGTGATTTCTGCTCTCGTATCTGCTACACAGGCCCGCAGCTCGACCCTTGCGCACGACTCACTTTCAACCCTCGATATACAAACTACTACTCTGTACAAATTTAAATTGGGTTCTCATTGATGTCCATAGCATTGGAACTTTATGAAATAATGATGGTAAGGGGCTGAAATTTGTTTTTAACTCATTTGCTTCAATCATGAAAGCTGCTCTTAATAGATAACAACCCATTGCATAGCCATAATAATATAACGGAAATTTCCGGAAAACGCCAGTCAAATAACACCATTTTTCGAAATTAGCAGCAATAGAGTTCCCTTATTCCCCCATTTAAAAAAAAAAACTTTTAGTAACTTTCCATTTTTGTGGATTGTGAGATTAATACCGGGTATAAGCCAACTTCAAAATTTAATTTAGACCAAATGGCCAAGTTAACTTACTGTACCGGCTTCCAACAGAGGTTAAATAGTTAAATATAGATAGACCGATTCTCAGTGCGCTTACATGGTGCCGGTGCGGTCGCATACCCGGTCAGATGGCCAGTTTTAAACTCTAAATTGTGATTGAACCCACCATAAGAGAGCTGTTAATGCTAATATCATAGCAATGAAGTAATATGAAAAATCAGTACATTAGGAAATATATCAGGCGATAGGAATGTAAGTACCAAGCTAGTTTGAGTATCATTACAAGTGCATAAATCAGTACTTTAACATTGTAAACTCAAGTTAAATTTTAACTTGAAAATGCAACCCCCCTGTTTTCCATTAATAAACTAAGTGACAATTTCTAAAATACAATCAAATGCCTTTCTTCTAAATACTAAAATCACATAGTTTCCAAATTCTGTGGCAGTGGAATCTTATTCGCCGCGGCGAACTTCTTCAGCGCCTCGTATTTGATGCGTATTGCGTTGATTTCCTCCTTGAGATGCTCATTGTCATCGGCCATCACCTCCATGTCGCGCCACTCCTGGCTCTTTTCGTTTTCCAGCTCGTCCTTCTGTTCAATGCGCTTGATGCGGCAGGACGCCGCGTAGCCGCGATTCTTCAGCGTGCGCCGCCGTTGTTTCATCTTCACGATCTCGTCGCGCGACAGCCCGCGCATCTTCAGCTGCCGGTTGAGGTCGCGCACCGATATCGAAACCAGCTCATCGTCGGAGATGTCTAGAATTGGACTCGGCGATAACGGTGCCTAAAAGAATTCCATTTCCATTTAATTTCAGGAAAATGTTTGAAGTATATGTTATGAAAATGTCTAACGGTTCAATGGGCATAAAGTGCAGCAGACTAGTGTGACATCCAGTGTCACGTGTTGCCACTGGAAAATGCAATAATACATACATACAGAAATCTAACATAGGCAACCCACATGGCACCATAGAACATTCTAGAATAAAGCAGCAGTGCAGCCGTGAGAGCTACAAGAGGTTACTTCTCTTATTAAATTACATATGACCAAGAAATGTGACTATTACATGTTTGTTTCAATTAAAGACACTGGTAGGAGGCAGGCATAAGTCCTTGGAAAAAAGGAGGCCTAAGTGCAGTGGTGTTTGAGCCACACTCCCCAGACACAATCTACACCTACAAGACACTGAAATATCTCTCATGCATGATTTTGATTTGACTCAGATTTACTTTTTACAGTGATAATGCTTTGCTTTCTTTATTATGTACTTGCTTTGCATGCACTAAATGCATACAATTGTATACTTGCACAGATGGCAACACATGCATTAACAATTTGTATGTACATTGTACAATCATACAGTTGATATTGTTTGAGTTGCTCTATGACCTCTATGTATTCAACCTAAGCACAAGCAACACTGCTGCAAAATCTAGCCATCGCGCCATCGCAATAACGCATGTTTTAATCGCTTTACTTACCGAGTTTTTGCGTTCCCTTCGTGCTTCGTTCGGCATCGCGAATGTCGTCGTGCGAGCCTTGCCTTTGCGACCTGTATTCTAGAACATTCGTTCATTAACACGATCCAAACACATGCATATTGCAATATTCCACAACAGGCCTAAACGCTTCTAACATCTAGTAATTTACCCAAAATATGACGTTATATCCAGGCTCGATGCAGCGCACACTTATCAAATTGCGTCGTTCGATGCTTGTTCCAACCGCGAGCTGGGTCTAGGCGTGCGGTTGGAAATGTGCAAGTCATCGTTGCCTTCGCTTCGATTTCTACGCACATTCTCCCAGCTCCAGCTCATGCTCACCATCAGCCATGGCCGCCATGGCCATGCCTGCCCATGGTACATATACATATTATAATATAACGAATGTGATGCAAGCGTTGTTCCCTTCAAGTAGTTGTGCGAGTTTTTGCCTGAGAAAAAGAGTAGAATTCTCCCGATTTCTCACTCCGAAAGTAGTACACCCTTTTCATCGCTAGATGGCGATATATACACGCTGCTAACCACTGGTGCCACAAGTTTAAAACTTTCCTCCCAAGATGTTTATTTCGAAATAAAGTCACACAATATATCAAATAATAACAATAAATATACACATATACAAGGTTGCAAGGTGGTCTGCTAAATCTGCATTTATCGATCTGTTGTTGCTGGATTGACTAGTGAAGCAGTGTGTCGATCGCCTGAACTGGGATCAGTCAACATTCAGCTTAGCCACGCATTTGACCTCCGCCTTAAGAGATGTCTTCTGTTTGTCAGCTTGAACCTTCGCTAATGTCAGCTCATTACTTCCCATATTTATATTGGCACCCTGCAGTATTTTGGAATGTTCGCACTCCGTGCTGGCCAATTCAGTGGTCAATTGATCAATCGCTACCTCGGTCTCCCTGTCCATCACCATGAAATCCATGCACATTGAGAAGAAGCCATTCAAGATGGAGCGCGCCTCATTCAGGCTGCGCACATTGGCGAACAATTTGCTCATTTCCTTGGCGCGCGTGTAAACTTGCACATGTTTCTGCCATTCCAACAGGTCATCAATGCAAAGGGCGAGCCTTAACTCCAGGCGCCTAATCTCCAATGCGCAGGAAGCGTCCTTCGGATCCATCTTATTGAGAGTAACTTGTAGCTCATTGTAGTACTCTTGCAGTGAGTGGTGGTATTCCTGCGCCCGTACAAGGCGTTCGTTGATCTTCAGCGCACGGACAATTCGGTCCTGCGTCTTCGTTTGTCTGGTAGCTAGTTCCACCTGCTGCTGCAGCTCGGTCTTCCTCCTCCGCAACTTGGCTCTCTGGGATTGCGGTTGGGTATATTTGGACGGGTCCAAGTCTGACATGGTAACGTTAAGCTGCGGTGAACCACTTTGGTGGTAAATCAGTGGCGGAAACAAAAGCGGCGAAACAAACTGAAATCTTGTGGTTAATTGATTTTGTTTCTTCTTCACGCAACGCTGTCTTGATCAGTTAGAACAAGAAAATAAATACAGTTATTTAGTATGTGTATTTACACTGCGCGCATCGATCTATAACGTCCTGTCGTTTGTATTTTCGCAAACTGTTGCTGTGATTGATCGATACGTCATTGAGACGGATTTTTAAGGCACATTGCATGTAACGGTGAAGTTTGAAATTAATTTTACTTCAAAGTTTGGCCAGGAGGGTGCGACAGCATCGTTCGTGCATAGTCGTGTCGAACGAACGCCTTCATTCTTCCTCAATCCGTTCCATCCGTTCACTTTACGTGCATGTGGTGGGAGAAGAAGCTTCGCGCGTGAATCAAACCTAAGGACGATAAGCGTAGAAACCATGAATCCAGTTAACTCGAAGGAGCCCAAGGAGCCGAATGTGCCAGAGGAGCCCAACGTACCAGAGGAGCTGAACGTAGCAGAGGAGCCGAACGCAGCAGAGGAGCCGAACGAGCCAGAGGAGCCGAACGTGCCAGAGCAGCCGACACAGTCGCAGGAAAAGCAACATGTGGCGCCTACCGAAGAAGAGAAAATGAATCTTTTCGTCGAAGTGGAACGCTCATTTGCCGAGATGGAGAATATCAGATGCGACTTGCAGAATCAGGTTAATACCTTCAACGAACGGCGCGCGGCGGTGTTTGCAGACACCGGGAAGATCCTGCGGCCCGGCGACGATGTGCAGCAGTCGCAACTGGAGGGGCTGCGCACCCAACGCTGGCAGCTAGTTGAGCACGCCGACAATGCTATGACTCGCGTCCACGATTTAGACCGTAAGATTTCCCAAACTGTGGGCACTTTGTCGTCATTTCCTGAGTTTGTTGCCTACGGAGACGAGAGCGATCCTGAATAATACGCAGCAATTTTCTCTCGTGATTGCCGAATTCCTTTCTGTATGCGCGTTCAAAATTAATATAATATAAGCGTTGTAAAAATTTACTGAAAACTGTTTTTAATGTATTGCACAGAACAACAATGGTTTAATAATGAACCAAACATACAAATGCGGCGCGCAGTCTTCCAGAGCCTCATGAGACGTCTGCGCATGAGTGGCGAAGAATGTTGCTGGGATCACACCTACAGCCTCCATTCTAGGTAAACTATGTCGTCACGCTGATAACCGGCACTGTTCTCAACCGCATGTTTTCTTGCGTGTGCAGGTTAACCAGAGTCTAGACGATGTAGGTGTGTTACTCATCGCCAGCTCGTGGTTCTCCAAAGACTTGGCATTTCCCCACATCCCCTAAAACATAAGCCATTCTGCTCCAGTACATTCAGGTTTATCCCTCAACAATACTGTTTGTCTTCTCTCTTGATTTCTTCACTTGACTGTCCAAATCGGTGGACTTCCGATGATTGAAGCTCTCTGCTAACAAGTTCAGTGAAAAGTTGGTCACGCCGGTGCTAGTGATTCTCGCACTGCCCAAACACTCGTCATCCTTGTAGAAAACCGCATATTGCCCTGGCGCCAGAGCGCGCTTAACGCCCTTCACCCGCACCGCCATCCCGCGGCCAGTCTGCATCACCCTGCAGTCGCTGTGGTCGTGGATGTGTTGAAATTTAAACGAGCAATCGAAGCAATCGGTTTCCCCCATGTTTGCACTTATCCAATACGGTTTCCCCGTGAAGAATAATGAACTATACAAGATCGGATGATTCGTACCAGATGCCTACAAGACAAAATCCAGGATAACAGAATGCAGAACTTCCATTTCATGTTGTTGCTTACCACATAAATGTTATTGGTATTTGAACATTTCTTCGCGACGAAGTAGGCACGACTAAAACCACCAAGATTCGCACGTTGTCCAATAGTCCACTGATGTATTCCGTCATGCTTTCCGACGATTTTCCCACTGTCAACATCAATGAAGGATCCAGGCTGGTCAACAACATACTAAATCAGATTTGTTATTATGTATATCATTTAAAGAAAATTTGAAATGTTAAATTTACCTGGCTAATAAAATTTCGGAAATTCCGTGTACCAATGAAACAAATGCCCATGCTCTCCTTTTTCTCAGCAAACAATTGCAAGCCAATATCCTTGGCAAGCTTCTTCACATCATGCTTCAACATGTTGCCCAGTGGAAAAAACGTTCTCCTCAAAGCTGTTTGATCAATTTGGCTAAGAAAGAATGACTGGTCTTTGGTGGAGTCCTTAGCTCTGAGCAATTTTACAGAAGATCCCACCTGATATTTCTCTAAGTAATTGCCAAAACTTGAGTTTGCATAATGCCCAGTTGCAATTGCATCGCACTGCAACTTTGTCCTTGCATAATTATAAAAATATTTGAATTTGACATACTTGTTGCAGAGAATATCTGGATTAGGTGTATAGCCATGCATATAGTCATCAATAAACTTCCTATGAAATAATCATGATATATAAGCTGCAATAGAATGTGATTTTACTTAATCACGTCAAAGTCTTACAGAAAGACTTCATTCCAATACTCTTTCACAAAGTTCACCTGAACCAATGGTATTTCCAAGGCATCGCATGCAGTTTGGGCATCTTTTAAGTCTTTATCTGAGGAGCAAATACCCTGCTCATCAATGATATCCCAGTTTTTCATGTAGACACCAAGCACTTCATAATCTGCTGAAATGAATAGGTTGAAAAAATGCATACATCCAGAATAACTCTCATGCTTTTACTCACTTTTCCTTTTTAATAGGTAAGCCGTAACAGAACTATCCACTCCTCCGGACATTCCTACGGCAATTTTTCTGAACATTTTCTTCTCACTTTCGTTCGTTTCAAGTCTTTCAAAACCAAAATTAGGTTATAATTCGTTCGGTTAAAGCATGATGAAGAGGTGGAAGGGATGGAAGAGGAGTGATGGTTATGATGCAGAGGGCGTTTGGCGATAGCGGGAAAAGTTTTATATTCAACAGATTAAATTTAAAATTGATGAACGTCATCACAGCAACAGGCAGGACTAAACTACATATGCTCAAACTTGAATTCTTTATTCAATGCATTTATTTATAACTTTTAGCTGAAGTTAAGTTCATCCTGCAATCTCTGCTGGAATGCAATTCGTAGAAGTGTTTTCCAGTTCTGATCCTCGGACTTTTATAACCCGAAACCCGGGTGTTTGTTCCGCCAGTAATCCGGTGCAGTGCGCCTGTCGAAGCTGGTGCATTTCAACCGTAGCAGGAGCACCTAACACATATGCCTAAGCTGCAGGAGAATCGTGCATCCACATTCCACATTCTTCAACATGCGCAGGTATACTATAGATCTAGAATGTCTAGAACCGATACTCGAAACACGTTTATTGGAAAGCAGAGCAGAATGCAAATTCGCGTGAATTTTGATTTTATTTAACGATAGTTGCATATAAAAAATTAGTTACATATTTTCATATTGATATGAGCCACTGTACATTGCAATGACTTTGTGCAGCTAACATTTCAATTTCACAGTGCATTCAACTAGTAAATTTTGATCATAATCCCTGAATATGTACAAATGGAAAAAAAAGAATGATACAGGTTAGAATATACACGACTCCAAAATAAGCACACAGTTTACCAAAAGGATGTGATAAATGGCATGACGTCAGCTTCGCTTGTTGTGCGTAGTAGTAGGGGCAGGTATCCCTGAAGCTTATTAATTGTCATGCTGATAATGCCTGCCCGATGCGAGCGGCTCGCAATTAACGGCGGCCGATGTTGATGATGGAGTACGCGCCGATGAACGCGAGGAACGGCCAGATCGGGAAGTTCTTCAGCCCGCAGGCGGCCTCGTTCTCCAGGTAGTTGATCTTCTCGCGGAAGTTGCGAATGTCCTGCCGCATGATGCGGTGCTCGTTGAAGAGCTTGCGCTCCAGGTAGGTCATCTTCGCGCGCAGGATGGCGGTGGTGTCGGAGAACTCCGTGTGGCTGACCTTCGAGTCGATCTTCTTGTAGCTGTACTCCTTGAACTCGTTGAGGTCGGCGCGGATCTGCGTGAGGTGCTCCTTGACGAAGACGAGCGTCTCGTCGAGGTGGCGCAGCGAGTCGTACTTGGCGACGCCGACGGCGCCGTCCGCCGCCGTCAGGCTGACCGTGGTCGGCGCGCTCTGCTTGCGGAAGAAGTTCGCCAGCTTGTCCTCCATCTGCAGCTCCGCCTGCACGCACTGCTTGAGCTCCTCGTAGATGCCGTCGACGTCCTGGCCGGGCGTGCACGACTGGAAGATCAGCTTGCCGACGCGCGAGTTCGGCCCGATGAGGTCCACGATCAGCTTGGAGATCTGCTCCGAGGAGTCCTCCGCGCTGCTGGTGTCCACGCTGTCCATGCCGTTGTGCGCGGCGGCGGCGGCGCCGGCGGGCAGGTAGGTGCGGCAGATGGGGTACACGTCGGTGACGCACGTCTTCACCACGCTGGTGGAGACGCGCGTCGGCGTGCTGGTCACCAGCTCCACGCAGCGCGCCAGCGGCGACAGCGGCTCGTCCGCGTGCACGTGCGGCGTGCTGCTGTTGGACTTGTAGCCGGACTCGAGCATGATCGAGTCGTTGGAGAGGTCGCTGGTCGACTGCTTGCTGCCGGAGTTCTTCGGCTTCTTCGTCAGCGCGTCCTCGTAGAGGATGTTCAGGAAGCTGTCCTTCGACTTCGCCTCGGTGACGTAGTGGTCCACGCCCGGGTACGCCTCCGCGTCGGCGTCCACGTCGCCCTCGCCCTCGCCGTCCGACACCTCGTGATAGTGCTCGTCGTAGTCCTCGTTCGCCGAGATGTACGACGAGCTGATCGTGCGCGTCTCCACGGTGGGCGTCGTGGTGGCGGTCGCGTTGGTGCTCGACGACGGGCTCTGCTTCTGCGAGGACGGCTGCAGCTCGGCGAGGTCGCACTGCACCGGCAGCTTGCTCAGGTCCGAGCTGGACTGCTGCTGCAGGTTCGGCACCACGCTGACCTTGCTCACCCACGACGACTGCTTCTCGAAGTTCTTCAACGCCTCGGCCAGGTATGAGGTGTCCTTCATGCTATCAGTGGGCCGCGAGAGCAGCGTGTGCATGGGCGACTTGTTCAAGACCTTCAGCGGGTCAATGATGCACGTGGTGTTGTGCGGGCGGGCGTGCGCCGCTAAGAAAGTGCTCGCGATGCTAGTCGGCGTGTCGGTCGAGTTACATGCGGTTGGCCGCTTCAATTTCGGCAGGCACATCGCCTTCAGCGACTTGCCATCAGTCTTAAACGCCTGGTCCTTGCTGGCGTCCAGCGCCGCGAGCTCGTCGGCCTGCTGCTGCTCATGGCTCAGCTTGTTGAACTTGAGTATCTTAGCGCTGGGCTTGAGACACTCAGGTTCATCACAAGGGCACATGCCAGTGGGCTTGGAATTCATATTGCTCTCTCTTTGCAATTGGAGCGGCGGAGAATAATTACGTATAGCGAGCGTAGACGGCCGGGTCACGAGTGCGTATTGAATTCGAAAAAGTTCGGCAATCTAATTAATCTATAACGTAACAAACGGAACACGCTGTATATAAACCGTCTCGAAATGCATTTCTAAGGTCGGCGCGCAAATCCGAAAAAAATCGAAAATATAAACCGCATTTCCTAATCAGAATATAGAGGGAATGTTAATACTCACAACGTGATAGAGAAAAGCTGAATGTCTTGCCATTAAATCAAGTTTTTCTTCAAAATTTTACATTGGTGTGCTTGTCGACGTGTTGGAGTCTGTGTGTTTTATTTTTTTCTAAAACAAACAAACAAAAAAACCTTTGCACCACCTTGATCATTATTTTTTAAAAATTGTGGTGCCATCTATATGCGAATGCTGAAAACAAGCATTCAAAAATCAGAAAACTGTATATACTATATGGTTTTAATATTTTTATTAGTTTTGTACAGGTTGTTTACATAAATGTTTTACACCATTTGGTTGAAAACGAAAAGAAATGCTCCATATTGTTTCGAGTTCTACATCAATCATCATATAAGCTTAGTCGCTATTATTTCAATCCTTTAGTTATATAATTAATATATGAATCAATAAATATATAGTATTTATTCAGATATGACATATTTATTTATCTCATGTTGTAATATACGTAATGAAATCGTCCATGCAACGTGTTTTTGTCCTCTACAATTCGCCAAAACGCGCACTTTCATCATTTTGCAGCTGATTGAATTGATCAAGCGGAGACAATGCGAGTAATACTTGTAAATTATTGTCATTCGTTCTTCTTTTTTTGTTGTGTGTGTATGTGTTGCATTTATTTTGACGAAATCATATCGACACGAAGACCAACCAACCCAATGGCAACGAGAAAGGAAACGAGGACAAAAACACATCAAATTACGCACTTCTATCATGTTATCATGTACGATGTACTTACGACTACACCGGTTCTCGTTTCATCATTTTTTTTTTCTCTCCCGCCACACGAATATTAATTTATTGTTTTTCCAAGAGAAAGTGTTTCGAATATCCTTAGGCTAATTATTCATTTAGTTTTGTTTTAATATAACGATATTGTGGTTTCTTTGTTTATTCGTTTTCTTTTTGGTCTGACATTTAATTCATGTGTTCCTCGACTAAGTTTACGGTAAAAATCACTATAAAATTTTCACTAGACGTACGTACATACTTTCTTTTCTTTTTTTTTACAGATTTTACGAGAAGATACGGTAGATAAAGTTTGTTTTCTTTTTGTCTCAATAGTTAATAGGAACTCAAAAAACTAGCTACGTTTTGAAATGTTCGAAAAACGATTATTCTCGTCAAACTGTCACAATTATTTCCATATAATTTTCGCACACAGTCCCGAAATATGTTACTTACACCTACATTTATTTTCTAATTTCTTTACTTTTATATTTATTTGTTTTTTTTTGGTTGGTACTAAATTGGTACATGAATATGATGATTTGATTAAGACACACACAGGAAAATGTAATTTTTGTTAAATTACTCTTACATTTTGTATTATTTCCTTCCCTTGTTTATATTGTTGCATCGGCATGATCCTTCTTAACGTCATCAATTCAGTTGTAACTTGAAACGCAATTTTAGCGGAAGCGAACTAAGCAAAAAGCTTGGATAAAATAGTCGATTTCCGTAGAATTGAACAACTGCATTCTAAAGTATCTACACAACGCGAATTGAAGTATTCGTATCCTTATAGGAGATATAATAGATATGACAAAAAGAATTTCACCCCCCCGCGCCCCAAAAGGGATAAGCCAACATTTCGTTTCTTACTAAGCCAGTTTCTCTGACTTAGAACAAGTTGAAACACGCTCAATTTCATTTTATTTTCTTCGCCCGCGTCCTGTCTTTGCCTTGTGCGCGAAAGTTGTAGAATATCATCTCCAATTCGAGATTCATCCCCTTTTTTATACATCGACCTCCCGGAAGGCTAATCCGCAGATAAATCTGAGAGGAAAAAACTTAAATTCCAATACAACACATCTTTAAATACGAATTCGACACAGACGAGAAGGAAACAACGACGCCGACGCGCAGGAAAGGCAATGAAAAAAAGAAGAAGAAGGAGGAAGAAAATCAATTCAATCGTTTTTCCGTGCGCTCTCCATCGCTTTCCTTCCGTTAATCCGCCCAAGTTTTGCCTTTGGAGTACTTCCAAGTCTATGTTCCGTGCGCCTTTTTTGCCGCGTGTATTTTTTGCGCGCTCCCCCCTTCGCCTTTTTGTGTGTAATAACTTTTTCTTTATACGGGCGACGCGACGCCGGCATTCCTTTGCGTCAATCTTTTAAACGCTTCCTTTCTGTTTCGCGTGCACTTTTTGTCGGTATCCGCTAAATTAATTTAAAATGTTTCAGTTTTCCGCGCGCGTCGGCGTCGTAATAGTTTAGTCGCATTGAATAAACAGGCATTTTATAGAAGTGTCTAGAGGTGAAAAAGTACTGGTAAATATTTTAGAGGCAAAATTCGCATTACGCAGCGCAGCTTTTTTTTTTTTTTTGCTCAAGATGTTTGCGATGTAAATGCGCTTTGCGCCGATTTCATGCGCCCGCCGGCGCTTTTGTGTGCAAATTTCATTTTTCATAAATTTTCCCAAACGTTTGCCGCATTTTCCACGTAATTACTCGCCCAGTTTACGGTGCCTACTTGCGCCGTCTCCGTGCTGCTTGCCCGCCTCTTAGATATGCGAAAGTTAACATTTGATATGCGCAAGGTTGCGGCCTGAAAGCAAAGTATTTGTTCCGTTGTTGGAACGTATTCAACGATATGGTCTGGTAGAAACTATAAAACCTATGCCTGCTGCCCGCTTATGCTCGCTGCTCTTTGATTGTGACGTGTGTGTGTGTGTGTGTGTGTGTGCTTTTCTTGGGGTCTGGGGGTGCTGGAGTTTTGCGGCTTAGAAGACGTCGGGCTGTGCGGCGCGCAGGCCGGGCGGCCGATAGTCGTTGATCTCGTCGACGTCGTCGTCGCTCGACGCCGGCGCGCACTGGTGCGGCGAGCAGGTGATCTGCGCCCCGCGGCCGCAGATGCACTCGACGCAGTTGCCCGTGTCATGCGGCAGGCGATCGCCGACGTTGTATTGCCGCCCTGGAAACACACATCGCTGGTTCAGCCGCCGAACAAACAATAGAAGCAAGGTCCCGAGGTCCCAAGGTCCCAAGTCCAAAGCAACTCTTACCCATCACGGTGCAGATCTTGGGCGGCTCGGTGGAAGTCCGCTCGGCGTGGTGCTCGTCGTCGCTCTCGGTGGAGGTGGTGTCCGTCACCCCCTCGCCGCCATCGCTGGCGCCCTCCAGTGGGTCATCGCTGCCGGCCTCTGCGATGGTTTGCGTGACTGCCGGCGGGCTCGTCGTGGTGGCGACGGCGGCGGCGGCGGCGGATGTTGCGTCCGGCGCCGGCGGCTTGCCGGTGGACGCCGGTGCAGCGCCGGTGGTTTTCAGCGCAGATGCGGCCGACGGCGGCGGGCCCGGCTTCGCGCCGTTTTCTGCAGCAGAGCGCGCGGTGAGCGGCGGCGGCGGCGGCAAAAACGATGCGGGGTACTTACGGCACGGCGTGAACGGCCCGCGTTCCTTGCAGGGCCCCTCCAGCGTCGGCGGGCAGTCCTGCCACCAACAAAACATCTCGCCGTCCAGGCACAGGCAGAACTCGCACGGATCCTTGCGATAAATCTGCAACGGACAAGTAATGCCATTGTTAGCACTGCTCGAACAAGTGGGGAAGTCAAACTTTCTTAGGCATGTCAAATAAATATGCGAAACTATACCGTACAAGCAGGGATGGAAAACGGCTAACTTTAACCTGTTAAATTAACGCTAACCGATATATTTGCCAGATTTTCTGTTAACGAAATCGTAACCAAAATAAAATGTCTTCAAAAGAGCGGTAACCGTTAACCGAATTACTAGAAAACCGGTTTCGCCTGTTCATGGGCATTACCACCTATGTGGAACTTGGCAGTCAATTGTAAGCATCATGGATAGAAATAAAAATAAATTAGTTCCAGCTTGGGAAATGTTCTAATATATTGATTTCGAATTTTAATTAATTATTTACGAAAATTAAGATCTTGATCTAGTTGCGTCACCCTTGAGTCCTTGAGATAGTCCTTGCAATGCCAGTAACGCAAGTGAGTATTATCCGAATTAAGAACCAATATTTCAAGTGAAAACCTAGAAAATATTTTATTGCCTCGGACAAATTCGAAACCAGAAGAGATGTATGAAGATGATTTGTGAGGTTTGTACTTTTGATGCAAAACAATCTTTTTTATTCTTAATTTACTATTTTTTGTTTGCATTAGTTTTATTTTATATGTTTTTTGTTTACGTTTGTTTTATTCATTTTTCTTTTAAAAGTTTATATTTTTAATTTTACAATTTACATGTTCTATTATGAATTTAATTCAATTAAACCTTGCATACTAATGAACAAAAATGTTTGTTCCATTTTTATTTTTTATTTTGTAAAAAAAAACGAAAACCGTAACCGAAAACCCAAACCGTTATATATTTCTTTTGCTCTATAACCGGTTTACCCTTAACCGCTACTAGTAAAAATAACCGGTTTCTATTTAACCGAGAAACATTTCGGTTTCCATCTCTGACCACGATTGATTTCCGATCGCGTTGAGCTTTGATGTCCGCGAGCGGATCTTATCTCGCAAGCGCAAGTCCCCCCATGGGCATCGTCGGGCCGGGCCGTGTGGTCGGCGTCCCTCCACCTCGCATTCTTCCCCGGCTTGCTAATGAGTGCGTGCGGACTCACGCGGCGCGCGCGGTGCCGTACCGGATCATGCCGCACCGTATGTGAGGAGAACGAATTAAGTCACCGTGTGCGTCCGCCTGTTGCTTTCTTTTCGGTTTCTTTTCCGCTCGCCTCGCTCGCCGGCGTTATCTTCGAGAGTTTATTGTTGCGCGCGGAGAAGAATCGATCGCGCATTGATGCCATTGTTTGTTCCTAACGTGTGCGCGCGTACGCGGGCATTTATTATTATTTGTAGTAAGCGTGTGTGGTCTCGAAATTTATTATTTGTGGAGCGCGTGCCTCGCCGGCCGCGCACAAAAATTGTTTAACTGGAACAATAACGCGCGAGAACAATAAAACAAATAAATCAAAAACGCGCTGCCACACGAACGCGCCAACCATTTACAAGACAGTATTAGTACACAATTCATTTGACTCTTGTTCAAACAATCTCTTCATCGACCATTTTTGCATTGAAGTGGGAACTTTGAAACTAAATATTGGACGTTTGAGGTCCATTTTTATAAATTGGGGAAGAATATTGGATCCCTAAAAATATAAGCAATCGTTTAGACTTTAATATTAATTATTAAATACAAATTTTATGTCATCGAACCAATTATAGAACCCGTTTTGTCATGGGTACCAGAATAATGTTTTGTCTTGCATTGTTGTGTCTTGTGTCGGGAAACACCAACAGCTTTTAGTGGACCTCATTCTTGCAACTCTAAATTGGACGTCTCATTAGCTATCGTTTAGTTTAAACAAAGAAAGGACCAAAAGTTTTACGAGGCTATACTAAACTCGAGTTTGAATTAAAGAGTACATAAAATTACAAGTCCTATTTAGACATGTAAAACGCACTGTTTTTATTATAATTTTTTTAGTAAACATTTTCGATGCAGCTAATTTTGATATCAACATGCAGATACAGTTTTTCATGAATGGAAACATTTCAAACTTCTGTATTTGTGTCAGACAATCGACGCGCACCCATATAGTATTAAATGACAATTTAAATCTCTTGAAAAATATGAAGAAAAGTTTTCATTTGATTGCGGTGGTAATATTTAATCAATTCGCATTTAATTCAAACATGTCATGGAATATTGCATAAGTGCAGTACCATTTACAATAATGTGTATTTTATGAATCAAGTTTACCTATAGGTATATTAGGTTCAACTTAGAAAATGTGTATTGATTCAAACTTTTACAAATTCGTAGTTTTGTACTTTTTTTTAAAATAGTATTCAACCGAAACGATGAAAAGTCTAATTACTCTAATTCACATAACCAATTTGTTATTGGTCAAGGTACTAGGAGATAAGATGGTAAATCTGGTAGCTTTATAATTCGCATTTGAAATAAGTGTTATCATCTCAATGCTTGCGTTTTGGCGGGTTTTTGCGCGCGAAAACTTAGCGCCATCTTAGCACACAAAGTTGCCTATTGAGGAATAAAATGTTAAAAATGAGTTTTATGGTTTAATAGCCCCCAACGCCTGCTCGCAAAACAAACAAGAACGGGGTGCGCGCCGCGCAAAGTTCGCGAATAAAATCGAGGAGGAGCGGAACGCCGGCGAAAAGCCGTAGATGAAATCACAAATTTCTAACGACCCTAGGCAGTGGGCGCGCGCCGCGTCGTGGCGTCGTGCGTTCCCGCGTTAGTTAAATCGCTTCGATTTGAAACCGTCGAAATTTCATCGCGGCGGCGGCGGCGCCGATGAATTTTTGCCTGATTATTCGCAATGTTTGTTCACGACGCGCGCGAGAGCGCGTAAGATGCGCGCCGCGATACGGGCGCCGCTCATCATCGGCGACGGTCGACACCAGCTGAAAAGCGAGGGCAAAGGCACCTCGCTGCCTCGCCGCCTCGCCGCCGCGGTCCCTCGGTTGTTTGTAAAACTAAATGAGGCCGCTTACCACGGCGCGCATGCTCGGCCCGCTCGGGCCGTTCGGCTCGTTATTGATAAAGGTAATTGTTTGATAATGTTAGGTGATGGAATACGTAGAGGCGCGCGGCGGTCGTGAGCAAACACACTCTGCAATTTATAATGACGAGTCCGCCGCGCGCGAACGCCCCGGAGTCAAGCCGACGCATCCGCCGTCAGTCAAACGGAGCGAGAGCGCGCGCGCGCGCGGCCCCGGCGCGCAAAAAGAAAAGCAACACCTCTTTTAATCTCGTGCACTATGCAATAATAACCGGGCCGGCGAGGCGCGCCGAGGCGAATATTGAACATCATCACATCGCATCACATTATATCATCAGCTCATGTGCAGCGCACGTCAAGCGCGCGCGACGTTGAAGGTTTCCACTCCGAGGGCCGCGGCCTTATCGCCGGCGCGCATCTTGTTTGTTCATACCTTTTATGATTTTTGCCGGCGTTTTTCTTGTTTCGCGCTTCGCGTTGTTAGGCGCTTGACTTAGCCGCGCGTCCAGCGCCGCCAACACGCGGAAGTGCGCGATTATTTCGCGCCACATCGACAGTGTCGACACTTGGCGACCACATGTTGCCGATTTCGATGCCAATTTGCGCCCGCTCCACTTTTTTCGGCGCTGTTTAATCTGATGCGGTGGCGCGCAAAAATTAGGAGAAATCAATTCGCGGCGTCGCGAACTGCAGCCGCGCCGCGCAAACAGGCGTGACACGATAAACAGAGCGCAATTTCATTTCTGCACAAGAAAAAGCGAAAGTTGTGCGGTCGCGTTTGCAACCTGTGAACGAACTGCAGCGCGCACTGCAGCGCATTGCGTTCGCTGCATTATTGCCGCCGACCGCAGCGGCGTAAAAAAAACGCGCATTGTATGTGCGCGCACACATGCGCAGCCTCGGCGCTGGCGCACAATTTGACGGCGCCGATAGCATCTCGTCCACCTCCGTCGGGCGCATTGTGCGCCCCGGCGTCACGACGACGTCCACTACATTAGTCATTTGTTTTCTTAATTCGAGCATGCGGCGCATAAGCAATGTCGGCCGACGGTGCTCCAGTAAGAGCAGCGCCGGCCTGGGAGTTCTCATCATTATTTAAAGAGTCCGTTTTTCTCGGCGAGGTCACCAGCCGCGACATCGACGGGGACATGCATGGAATACGCGCAATTAGTCAGCCTTTCTTCTGTATGCCATTTGCAACTGGGCGATGAAATCGTTCGCCCTGTCACAATGTTATGCGCCGCGCAATCATTCGCCGCGCAAAGAACGAACGCCCTGAGTGACTTGACCTCTCAATATTTTAGTGATGGCAATAGTTTTAAGTACATATATTAGTTTCTGCGTATTGTTTCCGAAATAAACGCTTTGTTGTATAAATCATGTTCATGTTTCCGCGTTGAATAATGTCCGGCGGCGCGGGCCGCCGCTGATAGCGGCAATTAAACATTATTAATTAATTAATAAAACATATCGCGTTTCCTTTCCGCCCGTGCTACGTGCGCACGTTTGCCTGGCCGCCCCTCGGCAAGGCACTCACTGGCCTCGATGCCATTCGCCGGTATCAATTTCGGAATCGATAATTTCTTCCGATTTTCTTCGCCGTGCACTTCTTGGCCGCTCCCTCCCCCCCTCGGACCCGAAAATCCGAAATGGATTTTCCAATAAATTAGCGCAACACTTGCAGATGTAACGCGTTGCCCCTTGCTGCTGCCAGGCGAAGGGATGCGACGTAAGGATGTTAGAGATATATTGTGGTTAACACGCACGTGCTGCCGGACCAAACACGCCACCCCCCGCTGCTTCGGGCAGGCTCCGCAATCGCAATCTTGCGCGCTGCTCGAGAGTCGTAACGCGCGCGTCCCTTGTAGCCGCCGCCGCCGCTGCCGCTGCAGATGTAGTGGTGGTGGTAGTTGTAGTTATACGACGCCCGCGCCGCCCCGCCGCCTCCCACGGTGCGCAACCCCTTCGGAAAGGTCAGACCCGGCGCGGGCCTCCGCAATATATGCATGGCCAAATATTCCCTCCTTAATGCCATATTCTCCACATTCCCTTATTTTCGAACTCGCGTCGTGAATATGTTTCGCCTAGATTCGCGCGCCCGCCAGGACATCGCTGCGTGCAATCGGCGCAATTGTACGAAGATGCTACAGGGGGCGGTCGGCACAAATGCCGGCGCGTTAATTCGGCGCCACGTGCCATTTGCGCGCGCATCGCAAAAAATCAGCGTAACCAAGCTGTCCGTGCGGATATGTCTCCCAATGGGGGTTGCTTCCAAGGCGCTGCTCCAATTCCATTCAATCGGCATGCAACGTGAGCGAAACACTTTGTTATACAGCATAAAATTTAATGCTTCATAATCGTATGGGGATAGTTTTGTCCGTGATAGGTAATCGAAACAGATATAGCAACGGCGGCAAAGGGTGGCAGCCGGAAGACAACGCTTGGGGACGACGCGCGCGCTCACACACACACACACACACACACACACACGCACGCACACACACACAGAAGCTCACACACCCGAGGGGGAAATTGGAAGATAGAGGAAAAGCACTTAGCAAAAGGACGCGTTCGGCAGTTAATATTTAGTCGATAATGACGACGACACGAACAAGAGCAATAACAATTACTTATGTGAGAAGCTAAAGATCCAACAGTCAACAGCCACCAGTCAACAACCAGCAATGGGCAATATAAGCGCAACTTTTTTTATTGCATCAATCGATGAAGCTTTGAAAATTTTTATACCCATATTTTTTTATTCTTTTATTCATCATTCATATTCATTCATGACGTCATTTTTAACTATGTGTTGTGTGCGTGTGGCTTGCGCACCAAGCACGATTACAATGTTCGTATTTATTCGGATGCCATCGCCATCGGCTGATACAAAATTAGCCATCCGAAACCATACGACATATGGCTTGATTGCACGAAAGTGACGTCATCTAATTGCGAAATATGCAGTTCTTTTAATTAATATAAATTTAAAACAAACATTTATAGAAAAATGAAAGACAAAATTAGCAAAATTAGCCACTATAAGTGGCTTCAATTAGACTCCAATTATTAGCGACTTACTTTACTACTATAAGATGCTTGGCGTATTTTTATTTGCAAAGGATTTTCCTGGAAAGCAACTCATCATAAAGGAAGATAAATTTGTATAAAGATGCAAAAACGTTATATTTAATTCCTGCAGTATTGTTTCACTATTATTGACTTGCCAGAGGCCAATTAATAAAAGTTATCTGTCTTGGAGTCGATTTGACAAACATTTAAAATATGAGATATACTTCCGCTGAATTATTGAATTTCGTCACGTTCGTAAGAATGAAAGAATAGAGATGTAATCAAAAATTGCTCAAAATTTCGTGCCTTACACCTAAAAACGTTATATTTAATTCCTGTAGCATTGCATCACTATTATTGACTTCCCAGGAGCGAATTCATCAAAGTTATCTGCCTTGGAGTCGATTGGACAAACATTTAAAATATGAGATATACTTCCGCTGAGTTTTAAAATTTCGTCACTTTTGTAAGAATAAAGGAATAGAGATGTAAACAAAACTTGCTCGAAATTTCGTGCCCGACACCAACGCGTGATCACTTAGTTATCTAAACAAGCATTTTTTTTTCTCGCGCCTCCTGGCCGGGATGCGTGTGGGCCGCCACTAATGCGGACACGATGCGCATTAAGATACGAAGCGCGGGGCGAACCCGCTCATTATAACACATTACGACACGTAACGACGAATCGCGGCGCGAGCGCGCATACCGAAAAGAGCCCACAAATTATAACAGATAATTTATAATCATTTATAACGCATGTGTAAACATGTTATTACCGCGGACGAGCCGAAAAATCGTGCGCGCCGAATGCTGCCGGCGCGTAAATAAATATATATGTGGAAATTATTCCAAGGCGTGCAATTAGACTCGCAGGCACATTTGGGATGCGCCGCCTCCTAGGTGTTAGTGGAATAGGACGGCAACTAACGCCTTGCATGCGCACACCGCGATGATGATTTATTTCCAGCGTTCTTACGCGAATTATACAATTCTTCACGGAATCATATCAGGTATACTGCTTTCGCTGAAACCTCGTCAAAAGTTGACAGTTATAAATGCACATGGGTGGGGGACTACAGCAGCGCATATTTTTTTTTTACATATCATATCGACAAAGCATGTACATTATGTAAAATAATTATAAGAATTAAATATAAAATTACCAATAACATTTTTTTAAATGTATTTTAATTTGAGTAAACCTTTGATTCATGTTGTATTATTTTAATGCTGTGAATATTGTCAATGTTGTCAAGTGATTGTTGAGTCTTTCTATGCTAAATCGGTTTCACTGGGGATTTTCGTTTCAGTCCATATGTTTCACTTGTGATATTGGATTATGTATTTTAAATGGTTTTTCATTATTTTATTATGTTATCTGGAGAATACAGCGCCACCAGAGGCGTTGTGAACGGTGTAGAGTGAGAGAGAGAATATATATAATAAATGAACACTGGCAACATTGTACCCCCACCCATGTGCA